>LUCH01002544.1:10993-36949 GCA_013368495.1 Paragonimus heterotremus
AGTAGCGTCCAATAATCGTCAGAAGTTTGCATAAGCTGTAGTCAAGAAGCATGTAGAATGAAACTGTCACAAGAAATGGGAACACTGGGTTCCCTTTAATAACTTTATCAATGCAGAAAGAAGACATGTTGCGATATGCTAACATTTTGTTTACTCTCAGCAGTCGCAAACGCAAAACGTTCAAGTTATATATGACGTACAAATAGAGGTAGACAGGGTATGAACACGTATACAATCACAGCACGTATTATGTCATCACCATCACGGCAACCCTATAAGTTGCTCGAACCACTTCTGTGCACATAGCGCCGGCTGATGAGTTCTGATCAACATGACTTCGCTAAAGGCCAGTAGCCTGGGGATCTGTTGACGTAACAATATTTTGAATGATCTAAGTACGTGAACCTGGTGACCTGTTATCATGCACAGGGTCAGTCAGAACATTGTAGAGAAGCCAGTCTAATAGTTGTTGCGATAACGACGATACACAATTTTTTGCATATGCTGTTTAAATGTTTCATATTGCTTTTTTAATTAAGGACAGAGGCATGTTTCTGAGGTAGGAGTGAGTCATTAAGGATGTCCTGAATCGAATTATATTGTGCCAGAAAACGTTTAAATATGGCAGCGTGACACTTTTATGGGAAAATTTAATGATGATAAAAGCACCTCCTTCAAAATGTAGTAAAATAGGTTTTATTGATGCATAGGGACAGATGTGTGAGACGACAGAGCGATGACTTTCCAGTTTTTGAAGGTCGTTCGTTCCACTGACATTTGTCTACTAGCGAGCACGACGTTACTGTAAGAGTTATAGTGGAGAACACTCCCGTCTGCATTCAGCACGCTGTCACCTAATTCATCGCCGAAAGTTTGGAGACTGTGTGTGTAAATCGGCTTCTGTTTAGAAATATAGAATGAGCAAAGCGATTGCGGTCTGGTGTCAGCTTACAGCGACAGAGGGAACACAGTGAACCTGGTTCCAGCACACTGGCAGCTATGTACCACGTAAGTAAACGATCAGTCAGTCATAGGCATATGCAAAAGATTGGCTGTCGTCTCGCACTCTGGCTGCCCTTGCGTAATGCCTTTGCGATTATCGAAATGTGAATTAACTCTGTTGCTGTAACACTGATTTCAAGTGGGATTAATTGTGAAAGAATGTCATCACTTTAAGTGAAGTAGAATGAGGGGTTTCAAAATTAAGCTCTGGATATCGAGTACACATTGATTTTGGGGTGCGAAAATTGACCGGGTCATTGACGCTAATTTACTTCTGCTGAGACAATAATGAGCTGTTCATTATAAAAATAACATCCATGTAAGTTGACAATGTCAAGTTGGTTTTCTCATCCAACAGGTTTTTAAAGTTGAATTTTTTATCGGTACAACATGTTGGAAACATGTATGTGACCATTATATATTTGTTGGAAGAGTCACAACGTACGTCATTTGAGCCGGCAGACGCTTAAAACGTTCACTATTTACCCGAAAACCACTAGGATCGTAAAGAAGCAGAAGACCCATCAAAGTAGGGCAGGAGATGTTTCATTCTAAGATATGTCGGTTACGTAGAACGAGTTAATTTTTGATAAAGAAGTTAGTATTTTGTTGTCAGTGGTCACGTGAGAAGTATACTGACGTTATCCATACTGTAATTAACATGATTCAACGAAGCATAAACGGATAAAATTGGAAGTAGGCGAAATATCTGGGTTACTTTGATATTAAGCGTCAAAATAGTACTACAAGACTGTAGACAGCGATCATGCAAGGGAGAGTATGCTTTTGCTAGATTTGTAATTTTAGAAGTATGAAAAATAAGTACGAACAAGACCAAACATAGTGAATGTCTGATTAATTTAAGTGGACTAGAAACCTCTACGTTCTGCTGTCACGGATGGGTTTGTGTGCATGCATATGAAGTATATATGGCGGCCGATTATAATGTATGGACAACTTATTGTTGAGACTAAATAAATCATAAACTAACGGATAGTCACAGTGACTTGCAATGTTTCTCGGTTGCCGTATGGAAGATAAATTAGAGCACAACTTGTATGAAACATTTTACTGGAAATATACTTTCAACGAATATGCCATGTCGAGTACAGTGACACATTCGTCGACCTACTTGATAATGGCTTATACGTGGGTGTTAAAGTACTCCTCGGTAAACCTTTCAAATTTCTTACAAACTAGTTTACTCAACTGTGGCTTAATTCCTAACAAAACCCAAAACGAATCATTTTTTCGACAAAAACTTTGGTAACAGCCTAGCCAAATTTCTATCAAGATCGCATGCAAAGGAAGGATACTGTTATTTCCACATACTGGCTACGATAACTTGTCTTATTTCCTGGTGGTTAACTGCTTCTGATTACCAGTTTAAACTTCAACGTGAGTTATCACTCACAATTGAGGAGAGCGTTAAAAGTGAGAGCTCTATAGCACTCAATACAATCGGTTGACCTAATACTTTCATGCACATATTCTTAATAATGTCATTGTTATCTGTGTGAATGATGTCTGTTTCCTTTGTAAATCTTGGCGGGAAGTAATATCACCTTACAGACAAACGTGTAATTGTACAAGCGCATGAGATGCTGACCAGTTTACCATAGTGGACAAAAGCACGAAGATTACTGTAATTTACTTCCGAATCCTCAGTGTAGTTGAACAATCTGACAAATAAGTGTAAGACATGCAAACTTGCGTATTAAAGCAGCAAGAACAATTATGGTTAAAACAAAGTTATAACTGAAACTATTTTGATAAGTTCCTTTTTCTAACTAGATATTCATTTTATGAAATGCGTAGACACCACTTTCTCCATTTTCTGATGAATGATAGAAGATTGTGCTTTAGAAAAATTGGACATATTTCAAAAGTGGTCGCATCTCCTGCAGTCCCAGTAGCCAGGCTCCTTCGAAAAAAAACACCGTGCTCAGGTTTCGCTCTTCTTATGGTTTATTAGGGGTACATTCTTTCTACAATATGGATTAGAACTCCAAGTATCCCTTCAAGAGGTAACCACATTGATCACTGAGCCATTAACCTCACAGTAGGCCACACTGAACTATCACATGCAAACACAGCCATATTTGATTGTGGGCGATGCTCAGATTACTCGATCGTCTCGAAACAAGATACAATAATTATCTTGTCAACTCCAATCCATGATACCGGATAATAGTTTATTCGTGCCTGTTGTGAAGCCAACCACACAGTGGTGAATACGGTTGTCTCATAAAAGCGTGGCAGAAGTTCAAACCACGGGCGTGTCAAGAATAAACATTGCTGCCGAACTCTAACAATAACGAAAATGAAATACTGTGCTTCTTCTTAAAACGGGCTAACTGAAAAGAACATAGTAATGAAGAAAGACTTGCTTAAACGAAGTATTTTTCTTTTGTTCACCGGCCCTTGTTAAGTTGAAAATTCCGTCCACACCTCCATCTTATGAACACGAAGGTAAAGAGTGCGATTATCTGCCTGAATCAGTCAGATTTGTAGGTACTGTCTAGCTAGAACTCTGATGAATTAGCTAATAAGTTAATTTGACTACTTGGCAAGAAATAGAAAGGGATGAACCAGACGCGCTTACTTGTAGATAGTTTTTACTTGGTCTGACACCCCAATTTGGTTTAATGGTGATTACAGAAATTTTGAAGCCCAACTCTTCTTTCAGTGACATTGTCGAGCTAGTTGAGGGAGTGGCCGGATCCACGGCGGTATTTCGTTTTGAGCAGCGTAAGTAAATGGCCAGTGAAAGTATGATTATCACCGCGAGCAAAGTTGTTACAGCACACACAACTGACAGAATTATGGGAATCTGTTTCCGGGGAAGCAGTATACGATTGTAAATCTCTTCCAGCGACCGTTTGTCAGCGACTGCTGTCTGGAAACAGAGAGTGATCAAGTGAGCAGGAATAAGCGACGTCAAATTTAACATGACAAACATTCATTGTGTTATTGATGACATGAGGAAGTTTCGTAAGTTTCAGAGCGTTGCCATGGCTTACCCAAAGTGTGTTGACTCGTATAATCAAAATTGTTTGAAGTTAAACGATTGTCGACGATCAGTTAGGTTTAATGTAGCACTCGATTATTATGACTACTAAAGAATTGTACAGGAATGTTTGCACGGCATCCACTATAGATTAATTATATATCGTATGCTTACGTAAGTCGTGATAAGCTCGTCAATGTAATCAAAATGTTTTATGTAAGTATGGAGACCGGAATACAGTCTTGTGGACCGATCTCTGTCGACTGAGGTGTAATCACCGATTTGATTTGTGTTTGACTGTTGTGAATTAACGACACGGGGACAGAATTCAACTGAAATGACACAGGAAAGGTCGCCTGTCAAACAAGAAAGTGTTACAGCCAAACTTTTTTCGCACCAACCGACAGACCGTACATCATTTTGTGTAGCTGGTTGTACGTTGTGTCCGTACAGTGTAAAGTAGTTTCCATGAAGTGTAACCGCTTTTAGTTCATAAAGAGTAAAGACAGTAAAATGTATTGCGCAACAACATTTCAATCGTATCTAACCGGTTATGTTCACGAACTCAGCATGCACAATATACAAGGCTAGCAAGTAACAAAGCAAAATTAATCGGAACATGTTTAAGACAATCAGTCAGTCAGCAATAACATGTGCAAGCGAGGTATATTCATCGATACGGATCATGTAGACCATATAATATTATTGAACTGTTGCAATCCAAAGCGATACTATAAGTATGAACGGAGTCGCAATTAAGGTATCGTTAGAAAATTCGTTCATGTGAAACCGAATGAAAAAAATGATAACCAAATAACAATAACTAAGTTGATAATATAAGAAGTCCAGTCAGTCGGTCCCATACAAGTCCGTCTAAAAGTGCTGGTTTGAAAAAAGTAGGAAATACAGCAAGAGCAAATGACAGCAGCCACATTCTTATCAAATCAACGAATGATTGATCACCAGCCTTATACCCACTGATGGGAGTTTCATCGACACACTGACACTGCTTACACGATGTTTCATTTTGGATTTCAGCAGCACTCTGAAAATGGCCTATGGACCCATTGAGTATTTGATTTGGGAAGAAATGTACTGTTACAACAATAGTTGTACAACCAACCCTCAAATTCTACAGTTGTTTGTAAAGGCAACTGGTGAGAAACAATCACATTGTTATTGCTCATACCTTACGCACAACTGCTGACTTTTTGAAGCACGTCGGTAGGAGACAATGCCTCAAGAATGACTATTTTGTTGAAGGTAACAAATTTGTAAGGGGATATCAATATACGCCGTTTTTGTCCATGAACGTGTTGTAGAACGTTGCACAATTTTCGTCCACCTTAACGTCAACTTATCTACGGGATCTGTTTCTAGATCGTGAACTGCATGAAAAATGGTGACGCTGACTTCTGTTGTCTCGCTAGACGCTTCCGTAGGAACTATAAAGTCGTTATACAAACGATACGATATTATTTTTCATACTCTGTGACATCGACAAAACTTACAACTACATTCACGATATCAGAACTGCTTTGATCCCTAATGTGTAATGAGTGCCCTGATCATCCTGTAGCCAGTGACGGTCCAGATAACGCTGAGACGTTTTGTTAGACAGACAGGAATTGAAATATGCACTCAATGTGCTATCTTGCCAGAGGATGTTGAACAACGTGTTACTACACATTGTTTCCAACTACCAAAACAAGATTGGATCACAGTGCCATGGTATTACTTAACAAACTGACAAGTTAGAGTAATAAATGAACTTAACGGTTAGGATCGACAGATCGTTTCCAGAAAATGAAGCACAAGTTGATGCCGAAAAGATCAAAGAAGAATCGTGGCAGTATTACGCAACTCAGAGTCCTTGCGAGCAATCGGGAGGTTCAAAATAGCACCAATGGAATATGCTCTTAATAGGGTGATACACGAATCACTCAAGCAAACCGCAATAACAAGTAACTGGTTAATCATACAGGAATCAACTTGACGCGGTGAAAAAACATCTGTCACTCTCATAACAACGCTAAAAACGATGAGGGCAAATGGCGTGCGAGTACGTAATGGGATGGGATGGTGTTGGGTCAAATTCTCACGCCTGCATTTTCAAAGCTGAAACACCTTTAACATGGAGTTGTGGAAACAGTCATTGATTTGGCGGTGTCTTTAATAAACGATGTTGATTTTGGCCAGAATCAATGAAGTCTGTGTTCGAATTAGTACAATTGAAATTAGGAACGTGACAGCGAAGCGCCCGCCAGGAGGGGGGCTCTAACAACCGACTCTTTACACCCGGTTCTTCGGGGCTTTCGCCGCACTACGCCATCACGGCTGACTGTCTGTCCAACATCAGTCCCAGCTGCTCCTATGCTGGCACCCTGTTGATCGAACTATCGTACTACAGGTCCATCACACATATCTCCATTTTTGATTACATGAAATACTGACCAAACATTTTTCACATTTTTACACGTAACACACTTTGAATTGGTACTACGACCTCTCGTTAGTTTATCTCTTGCCGTCTGACTGAGTTGTTTACTCCACCGCATTATTGACTGACCACTGCTGACGGTTATGTTTCTTGTTCAGGGTTAACTTTGTTGTAAGTTGTATAATTTGCTAACCATTATTTATTTGTGTAAAAAAAAACAGTTTTAACTGAGTAAATCTGCAGTATTCTGTTTTTTTCTACTCCTAATCAAGAGGTTTACAGTTGTCCCAGTAAGCTGCGTACAGCGGTGAATCCCGACTAATTCTAAATATGATTTTGATTAACCGTTTCTGGTACACCAAACGTGTTTTTGGCCAGCAAGTCTAAGAAAATTATATCGTGATCTTATTATTGTGTAAATAATTTATTATATTAATCAGTTGTGCTAAAAGTGTCGGTAGCGACATTATGGAGCAGGTTATGCATGTTCTGAACCGATAATTCCCACTAGCCACGTGCTTTTCAGTAGAAGCAAAACCATATCTACCAACGGAGTAAAGTGACCGATCAAGTTTGGTTATTTACCGTGAGCGAATCGACCTACACAATGAATGATGCTATGAGACAATAATCCGGTTCACACCTTCACGCTCTTCAAGAGACCAGAATACCTTCTATGTTCCATTTGGCGCAGCCATTCCGAACTAGCGGACTAAACCTTCTCCCAGCATCATATGATTCGAGCTGTCCGTTATGCGTTGTATATTAGAACAGTATCGTTGACGCAAGGTTAGTCACGCATTTTCCGAATGAGAGATTTTTCACACACTACTGTTCACATTCGATCACAACGAGGTGTGGGATCTTCTCGAATACAACATAGAATACGAAAATCGGAACAAGGTAAATCTGATGCATTCCAGTTGAAAAATCGAAGGTTGGCGGCAATCCGGCATACGTCCTACTCCAGCCCGATGTCTGAATAGCATGTTTTAAGACGAGGATGTACTTTTCCTGCATACAGTTACTTAACAGAAAGTCTCGGCATGCAATTCTATCGGCTGAATCAAATTGTCCCTAATGTTTAAAACAGTATTCGTTGAATTTTTACACAAGTGATGCTGTTCCGGCGTCTGATAGAACGTAGTACAGTTAGAATGCAGTTAGGATAGTAGTGATTGCACATTGTGGACATACATTTCTTCTTTCAAACTTAGTCAAGAAACCTCAATAACGAGCAGCATCTTCAACATGAGGGGAATTGGGCCAATCGTTTTATGGTTAGCTCGAACACTGTTATCCACTTTTGAAATTGTGAACGGACTTGGTCATATTGCAGGCTTATAGAGCGATTTTTTAACTCAGTGTTTCTGGAGTAAAGTAATCGGTTGTCTGATAAAAGTTGTATTGACATTTTTGAAAACAGTCTGAAGTTCATCTGGACTAGATATTCTATAGTGTTTCAGTAAGCAAGACTGGCTTCCGCTAACAAGGTATAATTCACAGGCCAAGGGTCACCAGAATGCCAAAACGTACCCTCTATCACGCTAATATCCATTCGAGTTACTCAGTCCAGTGACTTCAGCACCTCTGAAAATAGCTAACTATCTCGCAATTTCCGTTGCAAACAGTCTGATCTATAGATATCTTCTTCTTGTTTGAGGCTCAGATAAGACAGAAACGCACTTGACAATTTCGGGTTACGGCAATTAATTTATTATACATTGTACACCGTTCAAAACGGACCGCAGCATTCTTTCTTCCACAGATTTCCCTCTTCAAACTAGGGCACCTGACCCATGTTGTTATCTTGTTATAGCCCACCGGTAGTGTGTATCCTCGAAATATTTATGGGACTGAGAAATCTTTAGGAAGCCGTAGGTAATGTCCAACTTATATTAACCCAAATTCCACCACTACTTGCCAGTAACACATCTAACACCGGTAAATTATTGTATGCACGATGACTGGCAACCCGCTTACAGCTCATAATGTGTGACACGTATGAGATTCTGCAAAATGAGAAGTAATCGCACCTGAATGGAATTGTGGGCAACAGAAAGGGAAATTTCTATCTAAAGTGCACAAACAGCTAGCAGGTGGTAGGAGAGTCCATATGAAGGCAGTAACACGCGTGCATACAGTGCATTGAAGGAGAAACCACTAAGCTAAAATTCAACACGTTATAAATTTTACGTCTTCCAGGAGAGGGTTGTACATTGTTCCGGCCTTCTCGGGGTGAGGGTATTGCCAATTTATCTGTGCCTGAAATCCGCAGGCATTGAGACACTGTGAATAGATCCACAGATTTCTGATACTACCGTAGCAACATGTCCAGTGGCCTGTTCGTAAACAGCGAGTGGTGAGTTCGTGTGATGAAGGCTAGTGCTACCTACGGACGTCTTGAAATACATGTCTAGTAAATCCACAACCTGCGGATTAGCACTAAACTCTGTGTCTATTACTCAGTGGTGCCGTTTACACCGTTGCACGGCAGTGAAGCTTGAATAGTGTACCAGCGGAACGTGCGCTATATGCGACATTTACATTTATAATGTTTAGAACGCATCTTATATATTCAATGGTCGGACATGGTTTCGAACACTGAGGTAGTTCCACGAACGAACATGAACGGGATCGAAGCGACGGTGATGTTGGATCAGTTTCGTTGTCTAGGTCACTTCCATAGAATAGACCGATGTTCGTATTCCAAAGTAGGTGCTGGTGCGGATAAGTGGATTTCAGGTGGGCGAAATCGTGTTGGTCAGAAACTGAGATACCAGCATATTACCCAGGTAAGTCTTTCGCATTGTGACGTTAAATTTTGATGTTAGGAAAATGTAGCGTTGAACCGGACGGTCTGGAGAAACCCTATCTGGGTGGATGTCCAAGAGTTCAATGAGTGATTATTGCGCAGTCGTGAAGTGAATCACGTAGTACGCAAGAGATGCATCGGTGTCGTAGGTCGTGGTGACACGATTATATGGCGTTGCGATATGTTCGTCTGTGAATGTGCTGGTCGTCTCGGATTACTAAGAAATTGCCATCCTCTCACCACACCGTCGATGAGGGCATAACGAGTAGGATAGGTTCAAATGAGCTGTGTCAGTTACATCCATTTTTATTTCCCGTTCGCATCGACCAACGGACCCGTCCTCTGGTAACTCGCCCGCTCCCATTTTAGAAAGCTAGGTCTCTATGGTATTCCACCTTTCTATTTATTCAGCTTCCTTGGTGTATTGTACGGTGAATGTTTTGTCTGATTTTCAGTCCAACCATGACATTTGTTTTTCCTTGTCATCCTCACTGGAGTGCACAAACATGTACTCGTATATTGAACCACCTCGTACATTATATCTTCAATATTTTTCTTTCCAGTTTAGATATAAGATCTCTGTTTATTTTCCGAGAGATGATAGTTTCACTTTTGTACTAGCTTAGACGTTGGTTAACCAGCATTGGTCGATTGTACACAAAGGTCCCCCTCACACACCTACTGGTCTTATTCCTTTGGGTTTACACCGGATACGTGACGTGTGGGTGGAACCGCAAGTTTTGCAGTGCAAGCCATCTTGAGCGATGGTTTGAAGCGCAGGCGTCTTTTGGCTTTGGTCATTGAGACAAGCTAATCCGAAATGAATTCCGTCAGCTCAGACCACTTCTAACGATATTTGTGAACAGAATACTTCTTTTTCACCCTAATTAGAATACAGGTTCTAGAGGTTTAGAAGTGAATAACTTTTAACCTCCTTCCCGATTGGTCCCAGAGCATTGCTGTTTAGCCCTCTCATCAAAGTTTTGTCGAGCAACTTGAGCAACCTACAGTCGAGAAAATTGTTTTGTAAGCCAACCACCGTAGGGAACGAATGAAGGTTTCATGGCAATCAGTGCTGCTGTAGGAAATGAATTATTTAAGAGGACTGTGACAGAGGTTGGATGGATAGTCAATCTGTTAGAAATGGCATATCATTTAGCCAACCACAAGCGGGATAGAGTGTTAGTAGTACATTATGTTGAATGCTCCAAAACCTATCACTGGTGTAAGCTAAGATTGGACTAAACAGAACGGTTATACGATGTCTCATTTTGTCAACTGAAAAACCAAACGAAACAGGAATCGTTAGAGCAATCTACGCAGTATAGTTGTGGATCAGGAGCCACATAACGGTTATTAGAAGTTAATGAAAACTTACCTCCTCAATCCGACCAATGGGAAAGTAAATACCACTTTTCATTTTCTTAAACATTCTGAAAAAATCAGGACGGGGGTGAGGAAAGTATGGAACAAGTGGAACAAGAAATCATGCGGCTTCATTGACTGCATCTAACACAAACGAATGATAAATGAGTACAAAAACAACATAGACCACTAACAAATAACTCAGCATTCGATCATTCATTAAATAACACAGCCAACTCATTAACATTGCTGAGGTCTACCACATAATCTGAAGGGAAATGTGTCTGCAACATGGAACGGTTGAACACTATGAACGTATCCACCAAGCGGAAGGCAATCACATAAAAAAATAAACGACTGCAAAAAGTCCGCGAGGATTAAATGTATTAGTGCAGGTAACAAGTGGTGTCAGCCGCTTCGGAGTAACCCGTCATGGTGACTGAAGCGAAAAAACGCCCAAGCTTAACCGTCACCACCAGTGATTTGTACCGCATCAACTGTGGCTCCAAACACATACACACCGTATCCAACAAAAACCACAAAGAATAATATCTTGAGGTGTGTGAGGGGAATCTTTGTGTACAATCGACCAATACTGGTTAACCAACCTCTGGGCTAGTACGAAAATGAAACTATCATCTCTCGGAAAATAAACAGAGATCTTATATCTAAACTGGAAAGAAAAATATTGAAGATATAATGTACGAGGTGGTTCAATATACGAGTACATGTTTGTGCACTCCAGTGAGGATGACAAGGAAAAACAAATGTCATGGTTGGACTGAAAATCAGACAAAACATTCACCGTACAATACACCAAGGAAGCTGAATAAATAGAAAGGTGGAATACCATAGAGACCTAGCTTTCTAAAATGGGAGCGGGCGAGTTACCAGAGGACGGGTCCGTTGGTCGATGCGAACGGGAAATAAAAATGGATGTAACTGACACAGCTCATTTGAACCTATCCTACTCGTTAAGCCCTCATCGACGGTGTGGTGAGAGGATGGCAATTTCTTAGTAATCCGAGACGACCAGCACATTCACAGACGAACACATCGCAACGCCATATAATCGTGTCACCACGACCTACGACACCGATGCATCTCTTGCGTACTACGTGATTCACTTCACGACTGCGCAATAATCACTCATTGAACTCTTGGACATCCGCCCAGATAGGGTTCCTCCAGACCGTCCGGTTCAACGCTACATTTTCCTAACATCAAAATTTAACGTCACAATGCGAAAGACTTACCTGGGTAATATGCTGGTATCTCAGTTTCTGACCAACACGATTTCGCCCACCTGAAATCCACTTATCCGCACCAGCACCTACTTTGGAATACGAACATCGGTCTATTCTATGGAAGTGACCTAGACAACGAAACTGATCCAACATCACCGTCGCTTCGATCCCGTTCATGTTCGTTCGTGGAACTACCTCAGTGTTCGAAACCATGTCCGACCATTGAATATATAAGATGCGTTCTAAACATTATAAATGTAAATGTCGCATATAGCGCACGTTCCGCTGGTACACTATTCAAGCTTCACTGCCGTGCAACGGTGTAAACGGCACCACTGAGTAATAGACACAGAGTTCAATGCTAATCCGCAGGTTGTGGATTTACTAGACATGTATTTCAAGACGTCCGGAGGTAGCACTAGCCTTCATCACACGAGCTCACCACTCGCTGTTTACGAACAGACCACTGGACATGTTGCTACGGGAGTATCAGAAATCTGTGGATCTATTCACAGTGTCTCAATGCCTGCGGATTTCAGGCACAGATCCATGGGTAGCATTTCTGCCCTAGGACAGGCTGATAGAGAATAGATATTCTACCGGTGTGTATGTTGTATCCGAATTTGGATTCCGTGATCGCGATAACTATTGCTGGTCGTTTAATCCAATTTGGAGTGTATGCAAATATCACCCTGTCATCTGCGAAAAGGTTTTTTGCATAGTTGTTGGATGTAGTTGGAATGGTGTTACGAATCGTGAAATATTCAGTAAGCGCACATCTGTTCTGCATTCACAGCGTTCTCCATCGAATCCTGTAATCTAGTCTTTAGTAGGGCAGTGATATACAAACCAATATGGGTTGGGGTTAGGATACAATCCTGATTCAAGCCAGTGACAATGTTAAAATCATCACATGTCGATCCACACGACTGTATCTTTAACCTCATACCCACATGCAACATACCAATCAAATTTGCGAATCTATCTGGATACCAAAATCGTGCGAGCACCATCCATAAAACCTCGCGGCTAACGGCGGCAAACGTCCTGGTGTAACCCACGAACAGGGCATACAGAGGATGGTTGTGTTCTCGACAATTCTTCTGAATCTATCGGACAGCAATCACCAGGTCGATCGCATTACGACTCGTTCGTAATCCCCACTAGAACTCAGGACCACTGGCCTCTAAACCGTTCGTATTCAGTCGGTTCGGAAGGATTCTTGCAAGCAACTTATCAGCGCAATTCAGCAGCGAAATGCTCTGATAGCCGTCGGCGCATTGCTTGCCATCCCTAAGTTTACACCAAGATACCATCAGAGCATCCTTCAAATCATATGGCATTACTTCCTGCCTCCAGATGGAATGAAGCAGCTGGATCATTGCAGGTTCCACCGCCGGTCCTCCATTCCCAAGAATTTCATCAGGCAGTCCACCGTTGCTTTCCGACTGTCCATTGCGCAATTAACCAATCATCCTCTGCAACTCTGTGAAGTCCAAAGCGATAGTAAATCACGTTTTTATGGTCTATTGATGCAGGCTGTTCACAGTCACCTGAACAGTCGTAGCAGAACGATTAAGTACGCAAGCAAAGTGTATGCGCGGCACTCACATGATGTCTTCTGGCTGGGTGCACGAACAGCCCGCATCCGCGTCAATCACTGTTTTGGTGGAGTGGACGGATGGACCAAAAATTGCCTTGAGTGAGTGGTAGACTTCGTGACGCTGTCTGAGGTCAGGCTAGCCGTGTATCCGCTCATATTGCTTCCCCCACCAATCGTCCTTGATTCCGCGAATATGATCGGCTAGTTTACGGCAGAGACTCCGGAATGTCACTGTCTTGTCTTCATTGTCCGAGTCCATTGTGGAGGCGACAAACGCTGTATTCTTCTCTCGTGCCAAGTTGGAGATATCCGTGTTGTGGTCGTCGAACCAGTTCGGACTTTTCTGTCGTTTGTCACCAATTTTCTCGATGGTTGTCGCTGTAATCTCTTCATTCAGCCATTGCCACATACCTTCACAATGACAGTGGATACAGGGATATCTTTCAGACGAGCGGCAACTGCATACATAAAAGCAGCCTCGTCTCACAGTTATCTAGTCGTCTGATATCCGATTTCTGCCGTTGTCCGGAAGATCTACAATAAACAGGCTATACATAGATAAACAGTTTGGACCCGACCAGCCTAAGGCCTGGGCTACATTCAGCATAGCGCATCGCTCACGTGATACGCACTTCACGAATGTCACCCTGTCGCACACTCACGTAATAAAGCAAGTGGTGGTGACCATTTCGTGGGTGCGTCCAATTCGTGATGTCGGTCCCATCCAGCTGGAATCGAGTGTCTGTGACAGTCAGATCGTGGTTCTCGTTGACTTAACTGATGCCACTGGGCCCGGGGACTCCCGGCCAGGCTAATGAGTCGTGCTCAACTCGAGTATTCAAGTAACCCAGGACAAACAGTCGGTGACTGATCGATGTTGACCAGATTGTGGCAGACAGCTGGTTATAGAACTGGTTATTTGTGTCATCATCGTGACACAGTTGGACCATTAACTCCCAGAACTGTGGCATACCTATCTCGATCGAGTTGTAGGCGTGTGTACAGGATTCCAGGACTGATGTTGTGCGGTTCGCCTATTATCAACGAATTGAAGCAATCAACGACTGCGGAACAGACGATATACTCCCGAACACCGTTTGTCAAGTAAATTACTCAACAGAACATGGATCCAGTACCTGCTTCCTGAAGCTTAGCCTAGTCTGCAAGCTTTGTCATACCCAAGCCTACAACGTCGATGTCATAGCGCCTCAGTTCCATCAAGATCAGTGTGATGCGGCGTTCTGGCTGTCCTGTGATTCTAGACCGACCTAGAAGCGTGCGCACATTCCACTTCTCAACAGAGAGCGTCTTGTCTACCTGGAAGTATCCCAGGTTGGTCTTCGTGTTACTGAGACTAGAGTGAACATTGTCCGTTTTAGGATACTTGCTAGAGACGTCGTTGTAAGAGGATTTGGCAGTAGCATATCTTGACCTATCCACCCCGTCGCAAACATTAGGTAGAGTGACCAGGTTTATCATGCACGTCGGTCGATGCCGTATGGTATTTGGTTTATGCGGTGTATTCATGGTTTATATGGGATCTGAATACTGCCAGGACGCCCAGATATAGGCAGGAGAGCAAGTAGAGGCCTCAGAACGGCCTTTAACCCAAAAGTCTGTAAAGCAAGACAGCGGGTGACACACATGCAAGCGCAACAACAACGACCATCAAGAACAACCAAGTTGCAATATCTATGCGCATGGCCGAGAGACATATCTGTAAAGTCAACAGTACTATTGCAAGGACAAACAGGTCACGCACACACAAAAGCATGCTAGACAAAAATAAACCTCAAACAGAACCAAGACAAAACACACCGGCGTCATCCACAACGTGTGCGCCTGCCTTTCGTCTGGCCGCTCCACTGTGGCCAATCTGACTTGGTTGAACCATTAACGATCGAACTGCTAGTTAACATAGTCAGTCGGATCAGAACAGAACAGAAACCTAACCACCACTTGCGGACAGCAGAAAAGGTCAGGATTGTGTAGGTTATTGAAGGGAGATAATGCACAGGCTTGTACAGTCTAGTAAACAATCGCCTATTTAAAATAACGAACATGACCCAGTTCATTGATAGATGGACTGAGAAAAACACAACGTTATGAGCAAGTTGTTATACTCTACGTTTCAACCATCTGGGGTGTTTGAAAAGTAGAGTATTACAACTTGCTCATAAAGTTGTGTCATTCTCAACCCATTTATAAATAACATGTTAAACACGACGTACAAAATTTGGTGCGGATATCTGACCCAGTCCAATTCGACATAGACAGCAGAAGGGTTACAGAGCTACTGGCATTCTCTGGATGACGAGTCATGCAAGTGAACATGCCCTACAGACTTGCACACACTACAACAGTACGAAAAACTCACTTATCCGTATTTCTCATAAGAATATTGAACTGGACCCGTTTGAACGCCTCCAGAAGGAACCCTGTTGTCTGAGTATGGGGCAAGAAACAGGAATCAGATACGGGTAAATGCGGAATGAGGTTTAGAGTTGAGAAGATCGACATACAGAAAATGTCATCTAGTCTACTACAACAAATTCACGGAACACACAGAGACCCTCGCCAGAAGTAATCGGCGAGGACAGGCAATAATATTATGATGGAAAGGGCAACATGGATACTAGAAACGACCTGAACTCACTGGCTCGATATGCACCGTCGTCACATGCTTGTCTGGATTGGGGATGGACAGACCATCAAAATGTTCACCAATTCGTGGATCTGCGCCTATGAAGGAAGGCTGCGATAAGTACATGGGCATATCCACCCCTTCCGACTTCAAACATGGCTCCAAAGAGACCAAACCCTTGGGTGGACAACCAGCCTTTGTCTGACAGAATATTCTATTGCGCCATTCAAAGATGTGCTCTGTCGGATCAGCAGGATCTCCGGTAAAAACGATTATCTGAAAGGTGAATATTAGTATCATAAATCCCAAGCTAGGTCATACACCTGATTATGAGTGAGTTTGGTCCAGTTACATGAACGACTGTGGTAATCTGTATCTTCTGAGATCATGAGTGAGAGACTAGCGTGGTGAAAAATGATTAACGTGTACTAGATCTATTAGAGAAAATGAGTCACACACTAGGTAGATAAACAGGAACATTAAGGGGATGACGCAGACAATTGAAAGCTCGTGCCATTCTGCGTACTGAAAAAGTTACACAAGAGTGATGCCTCACAATGGTGGATAGTTATCGTACCAATAACTGGTGAAACTAAAGGGTTCTGAAAATGGCTTGGACGTATTACACAGGTTTTGGACGAACGGATGAAACTGTAATCTCCACTACCGTGACAAGACTCTTCACATCAGTCGACCACATTATGAACTAATGCGAAAGCAGAAGATCGTTAAAGGTAAAACTATTACGAATTAAACCACAGAAAATGTAGTGTACGGCGCGTAATTCAACTGGTTTATCAGCCTAATCCAAAAGGGTACTACACAGACAAACAGCATACCACTGATGCTATTTAATCTGGTGGTAAAACGTTTGCAGTCCAAATTTTAAAATTAGTAAGCAAGTAAACACGAATGTTTTAGCCTTATGGATATGCAGTAAGATCAATGGTTGAATCGACCACCGCCGTTACAATTAGCCAGTTCATACCGCGTTGCGTCTTCGCGTACAAACAGTCTACAGTCTTTCTGAAGTTGAAGGAGTGGCAAGTCCATTGCTGAGTGGAACACGGTTGAAAAGGGCAAGTTCAAACATAAATGAGGAACCACAATCACACTACGTTGGGTAAGACATAATAACTTATTACGTGACGGATACCTCGACGTCCTTCAGGTTGACTGTACTCTTCTTCCCGGTTGCATACAGTGTAGTTGATCGGCAAATTTCTGGGACGTAAAACGTGACAGTTGAGCCAACTTGTAGTCCCGGCGAAGCCAAACTTCCGTCTGAAACAGAAAAAACACAGTGAAGAAGGTGACCTTGGAAACGCTGACGAATCAATAACCGTGATCCCTAGGTGAATTTGGAGCATAATCAGATTAGCCTAAGAACGCCTATATCTTTTCGCTATCTATTAACGATAACAATACCATGACGGTCTCACGATACATGATCCACATTTGAGCCCAAAATCGTTAACAAAACCACTCCAATTTGGGTTGTACTAAAACGGACAGCTGTGCGATAACAAACCGCTTTCATGATCCAGTCCAATTTTACACCTTGTCACCATCAAGGGCTTGCACACGGGATATTAGAGCATGCGGTAAAAACTGGCTACACACTGTGGCAGTGATCATAGTGAAAGTTCCTCATCACCACATTTCCGAACATGCACATTATCCATTCTTGTCAACCTAGCTTAATGCTTGCATCAATTAGACTCGAAGGAACCAGCCGCGTTCTCAGAGGTTGATTCACCTTGTGAGCTATACTTTCACTCGCAGTCTGCAGATTTTCAAATTCATTGTTAGCTTTCACGCCAGCGTTTCATCAGTTAAAATGGACTTTCTGCGAACCTCCTGGACTTCTACTGTTCTCTCAATAACATCAGTACGTGATTAACAGTAAGCCCTTCGAATGGTCACGCCGTTCATCGTCGTTGTCATGCTCCAACCCTATCTCAGCTCAAACGCCTGAATGACGCGTCTACATGCCCTACCAGAGATACGGCTACACACGCCTCAGAGCCATTGGGTTCATCTATTTTGCAGGCACCTTCGTAGTTCGACCAATCAGATGGCAGGTTGATACCTCGGTTATTTTGCTGGCCCTGTCTGTACTCACCCCCTCGCACAACCGCCTCAGTGTACCCCAAGAGGCATTCGCTCATCCGTCCCCATCACATAAACCGGTGTGACACCTGTGTTCACACTGGAATGGTTGTTGCGCCGTTAGGCCGCCAACACATCACTGTTGGGGTGGCGTGTATTGTCTGAGTCGATCAAAATAGCTATGCGTGTCAAATGCGCGTCGAATGCACAACCCCAGTAGAAGGTAAACATATAGAACGGGTGAGAACAAGAGCGTCACGTGTTCAATGGTCGTCCGATCCTAGCCAATGGTTCAAAAACCAGTTGCAATATCCAGAGGTACTAAACGCACGAAGTGTTCAGCAATGTGCGAAACGAACCTAGCGGCGTGTAAAAATAAACTATGTATTAAACGATACAATAAAGCATGACGAATGTACTTGTTTTTGCTTGGCATAGTTTTGGCGGAAAAACATTTAACATACAATTCAAAAATTCTTTTATACGGTCGTTTTCGTGTATTGAATCCAAACTTCAATTAAATTGCCATCTTTTACGCTTGTTCCGTTAGTATTTTACCATGTGATTCTCTAATCCCCAGTAATATACCTGTACACTCGGAAGATAAAATTGTCGGACATTATCCTTTGCCAGATACGGAGATGTGCGTTTCAGAAAATGGACCCTTTTTAACCGCAGAAAGCTGTATCACACACCACAGTTTAGCTGTGTCCCATAAAAAGTCGATTCTTTGTCAATCTACCATGCTCGGTCTGGAGACATTCTCTTCGTATTGTAGCTCTTGTAAGCGATGGTACATAGTGACCAATTTTTGCTGTTTATAGCCTTTTCTGATCATTTTTATCCCATGGTTTTACCGTTTTTACTCACTTTACTTGGACTTTGACCGCAAATTCATTAGCAAGCTTAATGCTCTGTTTAACCTGCGCTCCCACTTACATAGTCTGCTCATTTCCACAGTTCGAACAACCAATAGATTGTCAGTATTACTGCCGAAAGTCAAACAGACTTGTTCATTGAAACAGCACATAAAGCATGTGTAGACATTTTCAACAAACGCACTTGGCATTGTGTTTAATATGAAGGCTTTCATCATTCAGTCTAGGATGTAAAACGAAAATAGTACTGATGCGTCCACACTCCAGGTGAGCGTGCCTGTAATCCTAAAAACAATTCATCGGCCGTCTTCTATCGGGTCGTTATCGCTGACTAACACTAATGAAAATCTACTAAACCTATTGCTGGAAGATGAAATTAACAACCGGATGTTAGAAGCCAGGAGGTATTTAATGAAAGCGATTAGAAGAAATTTAAGTAGGATATGACGATCAGTCAGTTGGTGGCCTACTTAAAATCAGGCGTTAGTTATTCGAATTCAACTATTGATTCACTTAAAAGCCGGAAGGGCGGAAGATGCCTTTGCTTCATTGGTGGACCTAAATTCAGTCGTTTAAAAGCACATTCAGTTAGATCTGGCAAGCGAAACATCCCAAGTATTTTTACCTGTGCCTCTAGTAAGAGCGCGTACGAGAAAATTCTTTGCTCACAATTGATGAAACTTTGTCAGCTCGTAAAGACTTCATGTAAGCCACTATCATATTCGTTCAACTCATTTCGTGATTTCGAGAAAGCACAGTAGACGAGCTGTATGACTGGATGATCTTAACATCATTTAGTAAGTGTACCATAAAACGACCTTAATTTGTCTAAATAACTTAGTCCACAGGCGTTAGAGAGGCCGGTTTGCTACCTTACTGTAATCTGTCAACAGTAGCGCCAACTGATATATTCATGTAGGGTCGCGGTGATAACAGTGGGGTCTGATGGATGTGTTCAAATGTGGATACGAAACCTGGAATCGGACGTCTTAGACTTCTAAAGTAACAGTATTTCTTTTAATCGAAGTGTTTTGGTTTATCGATGGTTGAAAGACGTTTATTACTGGTTCAAAACACTGGTTAGTAGCTGAACAGTAAGGGGTAGTCGTTAACTTATGACGGTTCACAGGTCTTAGAATACTCAGTTGTGATATGTCCGCTTTTGTGCGTGCAGTGTTTGCTGAGAGGAATGATCTTCACTGTGAATTAAGCAACACCTACAAATCACTTGAATCTGTTGAGTGGCCTCGTTTCCAGAAAATGGGTAAGGGCTTTTTGGATGTTAATCATACTGTGAACCAGGATCGGGAGATGATGCACCGTGTGTTTCTTTTATTCATTGGGTGACTTTCATAAAATGTAAAAATATTTCCTACCCCGTCAGATAGAGAGAAGCATTTAAAGGAAAACTTGATATGGATCTACGAAAACTACATACGACTGATCACTAGGGCAGAAACCTCTTCGAAAGTATAGCTGTAATTAGCTGATTTTTTCAACCTCATTATCAGTACCCAGTATATTAAAAGTGATGAGGATGAAGACAGCATAAAGTAATCTTACCGGTTCCGATAATCATGTTCGCCTCATCATTGTCCCAGATAGTCAGTTTTCTAAACAGGAGAGAAAGTATGGTTTACCCACTAAACTATGAACACGTAAACGTCAACAGGACGATGCAATCAACAGCAGCCGAGATGTGTTGAAATGAAATTCAAGGTCTGAGACGGTTTGTCATGGTAACTGAGGTGGACGCATCTGCAATAGCATAATGGAATATGGTCGAGTACAATGATATTTTCATGAAAACTGTTCGCACCCTCTTAGGTTGAACTCAAAAATAGTCCACTTCGGATTATTGGCTTTCATTTGCTATAAAAATAAGAGCAAGAATTTGTTATTATAGGGTTTCCATTCAACACGGTAACCCTTCGCGATACCAATAACAGTGATGGTCGATTGCGTAAGAGTTTTGACTCATAACGTAATGGATACTTGTTTCAAACCGTGTTCAGACTATCCCTACTTGATGAGTTTTGAACAAGAGCGAAAGCGGTTGTGAAGTGTCATGACATATCTTAACAATGCTGGTGAGTTGATGATACCTAGAATACACGACGGTTTGCTTAAGTGATGATAAACATTCGAAGTGTTTTGGCAGAAACCAAACCAGTAAACGAAAACCATGCAATCAACTCCAAGTTTTTGGAAACTTTACAGGCGTTCTTATTGTCAGGTTGTCTGTTACGCTTAACACTTGGTGTATAACGCTTGTTCTCGTACTCGGTCGTTTAATATTTTCGTGCTTTGATGAAATCTCACATCACATAAACAGGTAAATGCTTATTAACAAAGATCGATTAAACAACTTTCTTATCAGTCCTTGAAATCTTGTTCACTTAAAGTAAAACAACCAGAGTTGTACGGCATTCATGTCACACGACGTTAGTTATCTACTGAATTATGGGTTAATCTACGAGGTGGACCTTTTGTCAGGTGAACACCACAGGGGCGTTTCTGCCGGCAGATTTCATATTAACTTAACTTTTCCGGTGTTACTAATAAGTAGTTTGGCAGATGTACAATTTAAATGACACCCAAATATGAAAAGTCAGGGCTTCGGCTGGATTCGAACCAACGACAGAAACACCATGCCTCAACGTGGCAAGCGTTCTAGCAGCTGAGCTACGAAGCCACACCAGGAGCTCGGAAATTTCACATTTGGACTCGGTTATCCACCAGCCCCACTGTCTCATATGGAATCCATCAAAAATGATCCAGGAGATCGACTGCCCAGATAGGATTTCTCAAACAGTTCGCGCTGAAATCCACCAACGCCACTGTTGGGCGTAGGTGTTCGTTGTCATGTGACTCACAAGGTCACAGGAGCACCGCTCAAACCTGACCACTCACCGTGTTCTAGTTTGGGCTTGAACCGAGAGTCGGATGATTAGTGGTCAAGTGCCACTGTTATTGAGTTGTCGCGAGCTACAAGTCTGAGTTTTTTTTACAAAGACTTATTTTACAAAAAACGAGTTGTCAAAGCACCGGATGTAGCATTAATGTAGTATCAACAGGGCACCATGTAGCGTCCTGCAGGTGTGCAGCGCGCGTGTTGGCATGATTCACTGCTCAAAACAAGCCAGCGCACCCAGTATCTCGCACTGTTCATATCCACGTGGAATGAGCCATGATTCATATGACCCTCCCTAGATGTATTTTTCCTCTCTTGACCGGTTAAGAGTGCTCATCTGTTTCAGCGTGCAGCTAACGGTCCGATCGTACAATCGTTCCAGGATGCTACGTTCTACCGTTCTTCCACCGTACTCGTTCACCCTCGTTGGTGCGTATTCTACAGTTCCCGATATAACAAACCTAAAACTAAAACAATTTTAACAAACTCACTTTTTACCGTCAGCTTCGTATATCTGGCCGATATTCTGGATATTTTCTACACCAACATCAACCACGAATTCATGCACGTCCGTTCCATTTAGCTGAAACAGAGGAATATACATCACATGTAACAGTCCTCCCAACCAGAACTACTCTCCCTACGAAGGTCACTTCGATCTGGTTCTCTGAGATTTTCTATTACTTTGCCAGCATCTTTTGAAAATCCGCACTCGCTAACTGTCAACATTGGTCACTTCAAATTTCGCATTCTACTAAATGTAGCTACAGCGAGCAAAATACTTTTAGGGTCTGTATGTTGGCAATGTTTCGATAGGTTTGTAAACTACAAAGCTTGTTTTTTTTGTATGAATATATAAAACCAAAATATCCTGCTGGACACGGTGAGGTTTGCAATGTAAAAAAAAACAAGTGAAAAAGAAAAGGAAAACGTAAAATTGGATGTGAAATAAATGTAAGGCCACGTCTCAGAAGTTCCGATCAAACTAACACAAAAAGCACATGTTGCTTATAGCAACCACCCCAACAGATTCAAACATCTAGAAAAGTAGCTAAACTTCTTGCAGTATAGTACACCATTTAAGGCTCTGGTAAACGTACTAACAGACTGTAGTTCTGTTGGTAGCCATAACAGTCACCACATGGGCAGACACCGTTATCGATCGTACAGGCGCTCACCTCACTTGTGGTTGGCTTATAACGACGTCCTGACTTGTCATGTGGCCGAGTGCACGACGCATGCGATATTGACAGTCGGAAACACACTGATCTAAAGATTAGGCTGTCCTTGCTTTTCCTGTTCTCCGTGCGAGTTAGCCATACATCAATCTAATTCGTGAATATGTGTATGCTTAATCGTAAACCGGACAACACCGTTTGTCGTGAGTGTTCACGGAGGGAGCATAAGTGACTGCTAAGTGTACTGCTAACTTGAGCCTGAGCGCAGTTAGAAGAAATGCATTAAGTTATCCGTAGAACTTAATCGATAGCTCGTTTGTACATTAAACCGGCGAATTATATCGATTGGGTGTGCTTGTGGGTGCATGTCTACCTTGGCGGTCAGGCGCTCCCGTAACTACTACGTTCAATCAGTGTCTAGTCAGTATGCTGGATACTGAATTTCAGTACAAGTTAACAGAAATCAGAAATTGTAGAAAACCATTAAAATTTAGAAACGTCTTTCAAACATGATTTTGACCTTATTTAATTGTGTCTTTTCAGTTTATGGCCAATGGTCAACAATCTTAGACAGGTTATGTGCCCCCTCCAATGGGACCTATCCTGGTTAGTCACATTTGAGTGGACCAAGTTCGAGGATGATCACTGAAATTGAAAAATCAACCTAAGCATATGATTGACAGAAAACATTTCAAACAACCGAAATATTCCTAGTCATGAGATTATCAACTAGAGTGAGCAGAACATCTCTGATTCTCTCCTTTCGAAATGAACCGACAAGATGAACACTATTCACACAAGGTTTAGCGTTAGGATATGGTTGTTCCGTTGTGCAATTCGTGAGGTTACTGACATTCGGATTAACACGCTGATCTCATGAGCATGAAGGCTGGAGTGCAAATTCCGGTCCAGAGGAGGATATGTTGTACTGACTTCGAAGTGGACCAGCCGAAATACTTATCTGAATGCGAAGACATATCGAATATAGGTGGTGTTCAATTTACACTATTTAAGAGCGTTCCAGCCTGCTGGATTTGGGCGCATATTTGTACTAAATCTGTTATTCTGCATGATTGGAACGGAAACAGCGGCTCTAGTTATATACCATCATCGTTCGGTGGGTCGCCACTAAGAGGGTAGTGATCCACTGGAGAAACAAATACTGGAGTAAGAGTTTCCAAATCATCAGTAAACACTGATCGTCCAATTGCAACTCCTAATGTGACTAAAGTCAAAGGAAGGTGTACAGCATGAGAAACAGTTAGCTAACATTCGCAAAACAATTCCGAATCATCAGCGTCCACGAGGCAAAATCAACTAGCCCAGCCGTATGTTCTATTTATCAGTTTTGTGAGAACATTGACAAATCATATAATTGCTTGTGCGTTGCTCCCATTACATTCTCCACATGCTTCTAAGATACCGCTAACTGATAGCAGGTTGTCTCCAACCATTTCTCAGGTTAACTCAAGTCAAAATGTTCTAGAATGAGACTGTGAGTACAGGGGCAGGGAATTTTTTATTTTCTGTGGTTAATGTAATCGTAGCGGATGAAAAATACCACCACTGGTCTCGGCAGACAAAACATAGGAATTAATGTAATGTTTAAAAAAAGTTCTCATCTCATTCCTGTCAACATGAGACGCAGAAACGCACGTCGGTAAAGCAGTCTGTATTACGTTCAAGTAAGCAATTGACTGCAAACCTTAGATTGTCATGTGCACAGTCACATAATGTAACAATGTCGTCCGCATGCTCTACTTTCGAAACAACTTGCCAGGGAGTCATCACACACTTCGACTTTAGCAAACAACTTATGTCACTTCATATCATTTCAATTGTACGGTGGACGAAAATAAACCCGTGACCCGGTAAGAAAACTGTTTGCGTGAAAAGACACCTAAAAGAAAGTGTGTTTACACTCACCTTGATGAATAGGCCAACCTTTTTACCGGCCACCTCAAGTAGACTTGATGGATAGTAACCCCACATAGCTTCCTCAGCCGTTATAGTAGTAAACGGCTGGCACGAAGTAAGAAGCGTTATCCATCTGGCATCTGGACTCTGGAGACATAACAGCGAAGAACATGGAATCAAGTGTCAAGAATAATTAAAAATATGAGCCTATAATTGTGAAACAGAGTATCGAACTAGCACAATCAAACGAAACCTTCTGTCATCCGACCCATTTTGAAATCTAAGACGAGTCACACTTGTTACCCTTTTACCGAGACCCAAATGGTGCAAGTCAAAGGTTCAGAGGTATGTAGTTAAAACAAAACACATCGAAAAACCAGTTGTAAGGGATTATACGAGTGTATGAACGCTCTCAAATATGTTGGAATATCCTTCTTTTTCAGTTAAGGTCCAACTTTATCATACACTTGTGTCCGTAATTTATTCGTCTGTTTATCATAATCATAAATCAACGGTAGCCACATAGCTAGATTGATCTTTCCATAATATCTAGTGAGGCTCGTTGCAGTTGTCATTGCGATGAGCTTTAGATGACCTCAGGCTAATTTATAGCCAAGACGGAAAACAGATTCAGAGGCAATAATCAAATTTAGTGAACGTTTTAGGTAGCAATGACCTGTCATTATACGATCATGAGCCCATACAACGACCAGAGATGGATTACAGGCAAACTCACCAAACAAAAAAGGTTTGGCGTGGTGATTTTCACATTATTCGGATCTGTGAGCGATAGGTCGGGTTGAAAGTAGTAGAAAATACGATGTTTGTAAC
>LUCH01002544.1:38653-52335 GCA_013368495.1 Paragonimus heterotremus
ATTTTCCGAGAGATGATAATTTCATTTTCGTACTAGCCCAGAGGTTGGTTAACCAGCATTGGTCGGTTGGACACAAAGGTCCCCCTCACACACCTCATGATCTTATTCCTTATGGTTTTCGCTGGATACTGTGTGTGTGTGTTTGGAGCCAGAATTTGTGCCGTACAAGTCACTGGTGGTGACGGTTAGGCACGGGCGTTCTTTTGTTTCAGTCACCATGACAGACTCACCCGAAACGAATGTTACCAGCTGCATATGTATCTGGTGACCCAGACGTTAAAACTTTGCTTATCCACTGTTCACCATACTGTTTACGGGAACGCATTGGATCTTTGAGCCATACAAGTGCGAGTTCTCAGCATCGAACTTGAGAGTATCTTATTGACGGTTTGCCACTGTGAAGATTCTAGTGGACATCCTCGTCTGTTTTAATAGTCACTTCATCTTGTGTTAACTCACAAAGGTCATCGCAAGCTGAAAAATCCAGCATTCACACCACGTTAGCGGTGCTCAGGTGGATCTGGTCACACAGGGGGAATAGGCAAAACTCATCTCGGTGAAAATTTCACGTATTTGATTTTCAGGCTTGCAGCAGTTGGCCACACAAATTGAGGGGTATTGGGAATATTGCGACTTACCTATACACAAAAGGACCAACCTCTTGAAAATGAGGCCGCCCTCCAGCAAGAACTTCATCCGCGTTGGTCAAATTTAGCATGTACACTTTGAACCAAATCGGAACTGATGGACTGAGCCAGTTATCGAACAAAGGTGAGCCAGGTTGGAGTACCGTATTCTACACAAAGTAAAGGCAAAGTAATGTTTGACACCTGGTTACAAACCGCGTGTTACTGCATACATCAGATAAAATAACAATCAGGCAGAAAGTGTGGCGGCCTAGAACAGCGCACATGCATTCAGTGAAGGTAATGGACATTGCGAAGAATTTGAATTGTTAACAGTCAGACTTTGCATTACATACTGCGAAAGTAGTATGCAAGTTCCAAAGACAATTGTGGTTGGAAAAACAAGTAGAATGTATTTCAATAACGAGCAGTTTGCGCGCTCAGAATTGTGCGCAATCATCAACTGGTTTAATGGGGAAACTGCACAGAAAGCTTTTTAGAATAACTGTCTGATTTCAAACCGTTTGATGAAACTCGCCTGGGTGTGAACTTACCATCAGTAAAGTCGTTCGACTCGGTAATTAATAGCGTTGCAGCTTTTGGATGAATCAGACAATCAAGATTGGCAATTCTATGGAACAGTTATTGGATTGGGACAGATTAAATTTGCTGAAAACTGCGCACACTGTTTGCTAACCTAAACCATGGGTCGACCTAAATGTAGAAAAACAACGGTCGATCTAGTGTAGGCGAGAATAATGTGTTAAAACGTAAGCAGAATAGTTTCCGTGCTGTCCAGACAAGTCAACGTACCTTGGCAAGCATACTCAAAAACAGTCGATCGAATACGAACAACAGAATGAATGAGACCAGGGCCAAAATAAATAGGACAACCGCGGTAATAATGAGGACCACCATAAAGCAGTTTGACTTTCGACTCATATTTCAGGATACAGACTGATGAAAGCACAATATATGGAACACCGTATTAGGAACAGTGGAAATGTTTGCAGTGTTCTTCTTTTATCTCAGACAAATGCTGAGTATCCAGATGCCCAGACGGTTTAATGCGAAGATAACTTTCCGGTGTGAATCTTCAACTCATGCACGCTGCTGAAATCGGAAGGTGAAAACGGTTTGTGTTGAGATAACATACAGGAAATTTGTGCAAGCCGAACTGGGGTACGAAGAATACGAACCATTCAAGGATCAAAATCAAAAGCTCTTGGAACGATAATCATGAAGTCACGGGAGGTGACTACCCTGGACGAGTTGGTTCTAGTTTCTCTTCATTTAGATTCAGATATCGCTCAAGTGAAACGAGTTCCCGGTGGGACCCTGAAACGCAAAATCCGTTTTGTCATATTTCCTTGAACGTACACATCTAAACGGAAGATTAGGTATAATCTTCAAAGTGGAGTAAACGTCGTGAGTAGGAAGACATTTTGAAACATGATAACAGTCAAACCATTATTGCTTTCTGTAGTTCAGAGTCAAATCGACAATACGGTAGCTCGGGTAGTAAACTGACCGGCGTAAATGCCAACAGCAGGTATATACAAACTTAAGTGCAAAACTATACATGCATTAAAAAGGAGTCAATTTCCGAACAAACTCAAACAAGATTGAGGTGGTTTTGTTCACTGTCAGTCAGCTTCAGTCCTTTGGTATTCGTGTTTATTGTGACGTACATATCCTTTTGAAAATGGCCTTTCAAACATTTATTTAGAGGCTATTTTGGTGTTGTTTTATAAAATGACCTAGTGATAAACAAATCGATGGGTAACCACAAAGCTGCAGGGTTCGAGTTGGGCTAGTACGAGTGTTCTAAAAAGTACGAAATCCATCAGTAGCACCTAATTTCTTTGTTTTCAAACAAAATTGACTGTTCATATCAACTTCTTTAGCATACAGGCCAGTCAACCAACCATACAGTTGGTCACCACATTGTGGAACACGTCTTATGTATGAGCGATATTGTTTAGTTTCGAAAATTGACGGAAACCCTAAATTTTATCCTGAAATTTTTCATCCGTGGCAAACAGTATATTGTATATCATCAGTGCGGTCACTACCGTGATTATCTTGCTACACAAACTTACCTCTAAACATTTAATGTATTGTACAGCGATCCTCTTCCACTTGCTTGGTAGTGCAACCATAAATCGTCCTATAGCGTCAGTTGAATTTTTACTCCGCGGTCACATCAAATCGTTGACAGGCTAAATTGTGGGTAGAGTACTGAAGCAGTTGTTTTATCCCGGGTTTTACATTCATCTGTTGTTACTCACTGCGCAGGTCAGCTTCCATTTCCATGCTTACAGTATGCTTCCGGTGATCACCTACGACCAGTACAGTGGTGGTACTATAGTTACAAAAGCCTCCTACTCATAAGATTTTTTCCCTTAACTTATAACTAGTATAGTCTGGTACAGTTGGACAGCATGATAGGACCTTAACTTTCTTAGCTGTTATGCATTCTATTTTTTTATCACAAGCTAAACAACGATTGTGATTACAGTCTACCGGTCCAATTTCCCGGTGTTTGCGGTAGTGATGAAACTCAACAGTCTCGAAACGGCTGTCTGCACTCTACCAGTGGTCTCTAGAACTGAGAGTTATTTATGATGGGAGACATCATATCAACTATTTCCCTGGACTACTTTCTATGGTACGATTTCCATTCGTCAACGTCATACAAGGGCAAATTATATTCGCGATAGCTGATTACAATAACTCAAGGGATTAATGGTCATGACTAATTTGGGTTTGACACATGCATAACGGTCTCACCTTTTCAGTCAAGTGTCTACCTGAAAGTGTTCAAAATAATTATCGATGAGTAATTAGCATAAGAGCATGCCCTTCAAATACAGCTCTATACTCATGGAGACTTATTGTGCTATCTGGGGGTATTACGTAACACTGTGTTCACTTGTTTGACTCTCACTCGTCGTCTGACTTTAGACGTCTCACAAAAGAAATCCCAACAGTGTCCTGTTGGCTGTCATGACACCATTCAGTCGATCCATCACAAACTGACCATCGTGAACAGAATGCAACATTGAGATATGTTCCTGTTAGGTGTACACTGGTACCGGTCATAGGCTGGATAGTCTTTAAGTACATATTAGTACACTATGTATGGATGACGGATGATATGTAATACAAAACAAATTTTATCTGACATTTATCGCAAAAAAGAATATAGCCCGATGGGACGCTGGGCGCGGCTGCGGACCAGAACCATTACCTTAGGACCATGTAATACAGCACATTTCTCAGAACATTGGAACGATCGAATCCGCAGGTTGTTGCCGAAACATGGTGTTTTCTGTTAACGTCACACATCGCGTCTGGTTTTCACCCCTTTCCCGAAGGCGTACTTATCCCATAAAAGTTGCAAGCATGGCGGGGAAACCGGTACTCCGTGAAATTAGATAAGTTAATTAACGCCCAATAAGATCCACCTATACCAAAATTACACGGTTCCAAAATCGAAGAGGTAGATATAATAAGACTGGACTGGAGCGGTTTCCTGCTCGGAGAAACTTCATTATTTTATCTTACTTTCTACCATGTACCCACCTAACAGTTTTGTTTTCAGTCCAGTTTAAAAGTAATTATTAGCATTCCCCTCACTTCTCACTTAAATGCCCATGACCATTTGACCTAGTAACAAAACCGTCCTTATCAGTTTCATGTTGCGTCATCTGAATGCCCTGTTCTTGAGTCTCGATCATTCTGACCTCGCTTATCACGCCCGCATTCTTTACCATTGTTGCCATGCCTGCTTGCTATAAATTGATTGTCCTAATTTCGCTGTAGTAACAGATGAGATACGAACGAAATGTCCGTGCACAAGACACCTTACACTATACTGTTGGCCTTTTTCAAACTTCATTCAACCAGAACGCATGCACAATCTGTTACAACCGAGAACTCTCGTCAACCGATTTTAAATCATCAAAAGCAGCGATCAGCTGCGGTGTCAGTTTTGTTTGTGTCATATGTGGTAATCAAAGCACAATGTTTGAAATCGTGTTGGATTTAAACATCTAATTTGCTGAAATCAAGATCGTTGAACGTAACAGCGATCTGGCCAACCAAGACATAACACGCTTGCCACCCAATAGTATTCATCACATGCGCTGCGGGTTCTCTAAGGAAATGACATTGTTTTTCTAGCAAATTGACACTGCTTGGTGCCACTCAGACGATTATTGATCTGGTTTCCTCGACTCGGCAGCCAAGTGGGCGACAGCGGGCACATAAAAACCTTTATACCTGTGTAAGTAGGATACTATAATTGCTTTGCTGGGATACATTCATTAATGAATAGTCAGAACCAGACGTAGCGGTAAACCACCACACATCTACCAGCTACACGGTCACGGGTTCAAGCCCTGATTGCGTCGCTTTCTACTGCTTAAGCTTTAGGAGGTTGATAAGAATTGGCTATCAATTAGGTCACCAGGCAGGAGATGTTTTCTTACATAAAGATGGAAAATTATCCGTGTTCCGCAACTGTCTTAATCTAGCACTCGGTATTTGTACAACAGAGTCACAAGACTTTGTGGATATACGGATCCCCTGAAAGAATATAGGGTGAAGAAAAAATAATACATAAATCTGCTCACTTTAGAAATAACAAAGGTCGCAAAAAGATAAAGTCCAATAGATCAAGATGAAATTAAGTGTATGTGTAAAGGAAAGTGTAACTCGGGCATGGGTATTCAAATACGAAACAAGAACAATTCAGCAGACACTATAATTACATGACGCGGATATATATCGCATACCGATTCTTAACATTTCAGTACAGCATTGATACGATGTGCTCTGTATTGAGACTAACCCCAGCGTGATGTCGCAGTGGTAACAATGTCAGCTGTCAATCATAAGGTGTGGTGGCCTGACAGTATCCCACTGTCACACGTTACGTAGTACGTCAAAAGACGAGGAATACAATGTGGTTCATAAACCTGAACGGTATCTTTTTTGACAGTCACAACTCACGCCTACTATTTGTGGTTTAAGACACGGTAGGCGCCACGTAATACAAAGTCTCTTGAGAGCTAAGAAAATTTTTATAACCGTAGTACGTTGTAGGCCATTTTTGTCCGGGCCCATCTAGCCGAACGAAGGTACTCTATGTTTCTTGAGTTCATGTGTCAGCCGAAGCCAGATATCTAACTTCAGCAAGGTAAAAGATATTAAACATTGGTACATTAAACATTGATACATATTGATCACTCAGCTAGTAAGGTACTCCGAAATGCGTGAGTTAATCGGTCACTTGAAATATGCACCTACACAATACTTAGTTATAGTCGTGTGTTAGTAAATGAAAGCGCCTCAGCAATTTTACCAACCAACTGTAATGGTCGAAACTCGTGCTTTAAAGGTATGCAAATAGACGTCACGATCAAAATATCTACACAGAACAAGACACACAGTGTGAAAAAACGGCTGACGGTTACGCGATGACAAGACGGGATACGTAAGATTGTGGCGACCTTCATTGTCGCTCTTTATTAGTCGTTTGTGCACAGTTCCCAAACGATTCAGTGACAGCAACCGACAAAATTCACCCTAGTGAGCTTGTTTACAATACCTTTCACTAAAATATCTAGCCAAAGATTAAGTGATTCATAGGAGTATCCAGTCGCTGATCAGAAGAAAACTATACGGAACTTGATGCCACATATAACATACAATAAAGTAGCACATACACTTGGTTATAGACGATTTCAAAAGGCTCCGATGTTTAGCTATGTGATTCAGCGAGCAGTCATTTTGAACAAATTAGAAGCACAAATGTGACTAGGCTATACACACCTACCATGGTAAACGATGAACGAAGCGGCAGCTAACAATGACTAACCATTAATAAATAACCTAAGGCGAAAAATCTCACAATCTGTGAGCTGGTTTCGTTGCGATATCGCTCCAATGGAATTTAGTCCAGCTCTGAGCTTTTGCATAAGTTAATTCAAAGACCAATCAGGGATCGCTTGGAAGTGGGCCAATCATAGTATGTGGAGACGACCAAATGCATGCCTGCTTGTCAATCTTAGCCAAAAGGCACAGGACAGATAATCGGGAATGTTGAGGTTCACAGTATCTCCGTCAACAACATCCTGTTTGGCAGGAAACAGGTTTGGTTAATGTGGTTTATTGCAGCAATGCCGGTGATGAATGTCACCGATTTTGACCTAACCTCAATATCTCTGGATGCCACAGTCAACGTAAAATCACACATGAAGTCCATGCCGGTGACTCGCATTCCGTTCTTTCAGATTAAACAAAAAAACGTCCCTCAACTGGTTGATGGCAGCCTGAAGTTAAACGCGCTTCGTACACAAACGGCGACAAAATAGTTGAGCCACCCAACTCTCGTCAGTGTTTCTTCTCATTGTGGTAACTGTCCGCTCGTTACATGAGCGGATAGTACACTACTGGCCTGTGGCTTATGGAGTCAAGGCATCAAGTATACACTTGGGCAATGCTACGGATTAATTTTGTTGGAAGGCTTGAGGTTAACCGGGTTAATCGTGATTACTTAAAAATGCAGATCTGGCGAATAGCCTGAGGTTGGAAGAGCGCTGAATGTATACCTGCTGCTCACATTAGTTGGTAGGTCCATTTTCCGAAAGAGGAAAGGTAATTCGCAATGTTGTACCCAATTGAGAAGACATGCAGCACATTTTTGACTGTTTATTAAACCGATTCTATTTGATCAGTCGATTAGCCTTTAGGGAAACGACCGTGAAGCTAGATAGAAACTCACATGTCCCATATATTGTGGGGCTGTAGTACATTTATCGTACATCACCAAATCAACAGAATCTATGACGATTAGAATAGTGAGCAAGACAGAAAAATACTGGCGATGTTACGAGTCAGTACTACCACAGTGCGTGGAGTTAGCATCTTCAGGTCATTCATTTATTCCACACCAAATGACACTCTTGATTGGTACTTACTTTTACGTTTACTTGTGACAGCCCCCGCTGGAATGAAAACGAGACTGTATCACATTGTGACAGCCTCCACCTAAGCTAAGAAGCGAAAACCCCAACATAACACATTTAACACTTAACCAGTCTCGCCTACAGAGAGCAGTGTGGGATCAAACAGCCAGCTTTTAGCCACACGAACACAAGGTGCTGAAGTACAATATTAGGAAAGGCTGAAGAGCCGCGACCTAGGTTTGAACCCAAAACGGTTAACATAACCAGTCGATTTGTGACTGCTCTGTCAAGGGAATTTGTAGCTCCATCGAAGGCTTCCATGATCCAGCCCATATCTGCCTACAATCACCTTTAAGAGATTACATACAGCACCTTTGAGTATGCACGTCCAACTGGTTACAGTGAGTAGTAATGACTTCAACAAAACTGCTCATCAGCATGTTTTTTTTTTGGCATAAGCATTCTCTACTCTCGCTGAATCAACGTACCGTTTTGATAACCCACACTCAGAACCTTCAGTTGAATTCGGACACTCCGCTTCTATTTGAACTTCGCAACTCTTCGAACGCCTTACTTGAATTAAGTATGATTGAGGAAAGTTCAAGACGTGATAGCCCTTCAACTTCATACAAAGCCTCTCAGAATGCTGATTCCAGTTCCACATGAAATAGACGTTATTGCAAGCCACAGTCAAGACTTACACAGATGCGTGAATCATCATCAGCTCATAAACTTCCCTTAGTCACTGTACGCGACCTTTATAAGTATACGAATCATTTCCGAGGTTATGTTGTACAACCCCAGCTTCGATGATAGCTCTTAACAGGTAAACATTTCTACCTCGAGTGTCGGCCACTGTGACGCATTTTCTTGCACTTTTCAATCGAGTTTTCCCACACTAAGTGAAACGCATCGTATTGTATCCTACACTTGCTGCACCAGTTAAGGACCTGAACGCAACGCTACACATCCGTGGTGCAAATTTTCTACGAAGCGTATAACATTTCTTCGTTTGGTGGCTTCGTTATCGAGCCATGTCATTCTACTTAACGTTAGAAGATCTTTTCATTATTCTCAGTTATAAGTTGGTGTCATGGTGAAGACAATTCGCCGGATTATCGTGATCGACATGAACGGCATGTTAAAGAATTTTCAGATTGACCTGCATCGCTTTCTACGTAACTATTTTGTTCCCAAGTAGATTAGATGAGAAGAGATTGGTTTGGGGTGACTTAAATCTTTACCGTCATATGGCGTAAAATGGTTTCAGTTGGATGATCATTTGATAGGGTATCATATCGAAACTTGTGTGAAAAATGAAAAAAAAGAAGTAGCATAATTCCTGCAACAATTGTGATTCTTCAATATCCGACTTCTGTAGAAATTCGCAGGCTATAAGTGCACATGCTTCTGGTGACGGTGAAGAATCCATACTTTCATTTTACTACTGAAGCTATATTCTATTTAATCGAATTTGTACAGAAACTGTACATTCAAAGCATTAATCAGCCCTATCGGTTGATTCTGATGCGACTTCAGTAGACTTCATCAAGTCAAAATGTGTAACGACTTATTTTTCAACCTTCTTAGTGATATTAACCTCAACCTATCTTTATCTCGTGGAGCTGAATTGAACAATAGCTTACCATTGTTGGATGTATTCAGTACTAGATATATGGATAGCACGTTACAGCGCTCAGTTCATTGCAAAGTAACACTGGGTGATCAATATCTTCAGTTTTCTGGCCTTGTTGCTGTCGTATACAAACGGGATTTGGGTAAGACACTGTTTCATAGAGCCAGGCGTGTCCCCCCCGGATGCACTGCAGATGGAACAAAAATTGTTGGGACAAACTTTACTAGTAAATGGATACCCCGACAAATTCAACGGGGCGCATAATACAGTGAAGAAGAGCACTGGGCCCATACTGATAGCTCAAAAGAAGGATATTTTCCTATTCTTGCTATTCAACGGTGACTATACAGCCAACGAAACAAACCACAAATTAAGGTCTGTTCTGCCTCGAACGTATGTGGCTGCGCAGTTGCGCTTATTTCAAACCACCACAGGATCGATTCTCCACAGTCGCAACAGTTGTTTGACAAATTCTTCTGTCTCCTATGTGGTGTACCGGTTCACTTGCAGTTATGGTGACGTTCACACAGACAAAACAGATCGATAACTATCACAGCGAGCCGCTGGACGCATCCCGGTGTGTTCGAAACAACAGATGACGCACCGGCCTCAACTTGATGCACTGACGACTCGAAATCAAACGTCATCGATCGCTAAACACCTCATGTAAGCAAGTCACCAAGTTGATCCGTTAAACTCATTCAAGATATTGTTGCGTAATCGAAACCCGAAGTTATTGGCTTTCTGTGAAGCGATACTCATCCGAATTTACCAGCCGACATTATGTGCACAAAACCAGCTGAGGCAACCTATCCGATTGCCTTGGTCGTGATTACATAATAATTGATGTGCTTCTAGGCGCGTCTAGTCCCTGTTTGTCCTTATCTACATGATGTATATAACTGGCATGTTTTATGTTTGCGACTGATAGGAGGAAATGAAATGCTAACTGTTGGGATAATTCCACAATTAACGCAAAATGTTGTTTTGTTCTCCATTACTGTATGAACCTCCATTACTGTATGAGCCTCCATTACTGTATGAGCCTCCATCACTGTATGAGCCTCCTCTTAAACATTATAAATACGGTGTTTTCCAGTGTAACTGAACACGTTTTGGTTGAGAGCAGATATGCCCTTGGCTGAAGCTTCCCTGTCTTCCCGTCTTCTTCATTTACGGTAGTTCGTGCGTCGTCGTATGCGCCGTGATAACGCAGATCGTTAGTGCCACCGTCGTAGCCAAGCCGGGTTATAATGAACGCCGGGCGTTAGTGATTTTGCACCAATTGTCAGTCCACGCGGTTCATAACACTAACATACCGCATTGTATGTCTTCTTTCTACTCTGGTGAGATGGTTAGAGGGAACTTCGTGCTTCAGATGTTAATAAAGCCGAAATATTACACTACCGGATTTTGCGATTTGAGACTACCTTAAACACAAGATCTATAAAGAACTGTTACAAACCCTCAAAATGATAAGTTGGTTCGTTCTTGATATAACAGTGCACTTGACAAAAATAGGATTCTCCTCCTGGTACTAATTAAAACAGCAAACCTCGGTTCCGAAAATACCGCGACTGTCCCCGTAATTTGCTCTCAAGACCAACCAAAAGACGCGTTCAAAAATAGCTTTGTTCCGTCCCAAAAAAGTGTGCGACATTGAGAAAATGAAAAGGTATTTATATGGTACACAGTGATGTAAAAATATTCTGGAATTCGAATATAGAAGGACAGTTACCGGAAAAAATAGTTAGGGTCACTAAGCCACTGATGAGCATAGTTGAATAAAGGGCGGACAGGTGAAAAATAGCCAAGGTTACCGCTCGATCGCTCTGGAAAGTTCTGCTCACTCTGATTGGACCAGTCGTTTTTCTGGAGGACGGACGTGGTTTTGTACAGAAAAAATGGACCCCCTAACAAGAACGTCCACAAATTCTGGACGTATTGAAAATGGCCATAAATTTGGAATGCAGCGCACTCTTTGAAACCACTTCGCAGAGTGTGCTTCAATGATACCTGAGGAAAATGGATTTTTGTGTGGACTAAACCACGAGCAAACTGTCAAGCATCTAATGGAAATATGTGTATTATATACTCATTTTCTTCGTGCATTGTCAATGGTGACTTCTGGGAGAATTGCACATCTTTACCGGTGAATGACAGGTTCGCATAAGTAGTGGATTCAATTGGCAAGCCTACTGTCAAGTACCGTTGCGTTATGGTTACCAATTATTTCGCTCGTAATGATATACTACAGAACAGATATCATGGAGCTGGTTCTTTTAACTCAATTCAACCTGGAAAAGAAAACAACAAAATGGATCGACAATGAAAGCAATCGTATATTGTAGCCATTTCCAGCTAACAGAGACGAATAACATCTGCATGGTACGCATGGTACATCTGAAAAGTACTATAACACTTTTCATTATCAGTAGTTTCTTACATTTAAACAAACTAGTATGTAGCGCATCCCGTTGTACACATTTTAAAGGATATATAGGTTGGTATTGCCCTGGGTGCGTTCGCTTTGAGTTGTCCAAGCTGGGGTTTACATTTTCTCAATAACAGAACCATCCCATACTTCGTTACGAGTTTGTCATGTTTCAAGTTGTTCATGGCCTCAGTGTGGTCAAGAAACCCCGCTCCCAATATGGTCTGACGTGCGTCGGGGAAACGACGAAAGGTGGTTTGACTACGTGACCATCGATCCGGACATCATATTCTGCGAGGCCAGCAACTTTGAGAGTAAACGCATCTACTGTTCGAACGACCATCCAACAATCCTTCCTGGCCTCGGTCTTATCAATGAGATCGCGGCCCCAGTGTCAATCAAAGACTACTCCAAGCTACGGTTGATTTCCAATCTAGCCTGATTTGCCGTTTTATCAACTGTCCGGATTACCAGACCTCCATTCCCAGAAGAAAGACAACAGTTGAAACGTTTACTTAAGTATGGCTTTTTCCTGCCAACTAGACAAACTTTTCGCTAGTGTCCACGTTTTCCGCATCGATAGCAGATGTCACCACGGTTTTCCTCTTTCCTCACCTTCAAAGCCGCCATTTTATGAGTCACCTTTTCCACTGCGGTTCGCAGGTCATTCAATTCACTTGGTTCACTCGTCTTCAACTCACTGACTGTCGAAGAGTTTTCTGCCAGTAATTGTTGAGCCGAACTAGCCAGCTGTTCCAACTTCATTGGATGTATGACGAGAGCCACTCTGAACTGATCCCGCGCTGTTGGTGGCATTCTCTCCAAGAAGTGATCTGTCAGCATACGTTGTTCCGAATCCTTGTCTAAATGTGGCAGGGCTCTTCACAACGCTCCTCGCAGTGACACGACGTACACTACAGCGTCGCCTCTTAGTCGAAGCCAGGCGCCCTTGAACTGCCGCATTGCCTGCTAGCAGTCAACGGGACTGCGGAACTCTGTGATCAGCGCCTCTTTCGCGGCGGTCCACTCCAGCTTCGCGGGGCCCCTCTGTGCCGCCTCCAGCTCCATTTTTGTTCCGGTCTTGAGCAGCATCCACAGGGTCGTCAGCTTTGCCTGGTCGGTCTTAACTCCGACCGTCTCTGTCACGTCCTCAACGTCCTCCAGGAAAATCCGGACGTTCCCGTTCTCAAATGGCTGCGGTCACGAGATCTTCTTCCTCCAATCCTGGTCACAGCACCAATTGTTGTAACCCAGGAATGCGGGTGGCACAGGGATTATTTATTCAGGAAAGCAACACATGGGCTATGCGTTCAAACATAACAACAAGCAAAAATACCCATCTGCGTACGGTACTGGGCCTAGACGGTCACGGTTGCCAAAGACGCCAATGCTCAATTTCTTTACGTTCCTTTACTTACCGAGAACCATTTCATGCTATGCTGCACTCTCTTCTTGTATTTTTCTTGCGGCTACTTCAATGTCAAAACCTGTCCTCTGGCCCCACTACTAAATAGTAGTGGTGTGAGTGGTAAAGTACGAACGATTTTCCTCACTACACTAGTTCCCATTTATGAATTTTAAAAAATGCCAACAGTAGTACGTAAGATATCTTGCGTATAACATCTTGATCACATTTCATCGGTTATTTTCGTAAAATTAACATGGAATCAGCTTGGCAAGAGCAGTATATTCGCGTATCAGACAGTTGGTCAGGATTTTGTTTCATAGAGTTACACGTGATACGACAGAAGACGAGTTAGAAAATGAACCAAAGTTAGCACACGAGACTCCTGTGGAAAGTGAGTATCCTACAAAATATTGCATAACCTACACAGGTTGCACCCATTAGTGTTCCTTGCAACTCTGTCGTTCAATGGTGACATTATCTCACCCCTAGTATAATACCTTTCAGATGCAACACTCAGGCCTACATACAATACCGTTCCACTGATCCACATGGAAAAAACTAATCATATTCCAATTACAACTGGAAAAGATCTGGCGCTCCT
>LUCH01002544.1:53609-75676 GCA_013368495.1 Paragonimus heterotremus
TAGAAATGTCACTACATACGACAGGTTACGCACAATTGTTGGTATTTTCCATTTCTTAAATATTTTGGTTTCGGACACCTCTCTGAAATGCAGCGCCCGGTGAACAGTTTGTCAGTATTGCTCTTTCTCGTCACTTTGTAACGTGCGACAGATTCTCAACCACTGCTTTGTCTGTAGTAAATCATCCTCGAAATTGGGATATTTCAGTTTCACTGACAGGATACAGGTATCCACATTCGGTTGCCCACATCCGGTACCAAGACTTCGTAAGTTATTTCATTTTCACTAAGATTTTTGCCTGGAAGAAGATTTCTGAATCATGTATTAACTCCCACGCATGCCAAGTGTTGCCACTGTCACGTTTGACTAATCCAGCCATGTTCTGACTGAGCAGTATTTACGGCCGACACACACCCACCCACACACACATCTGCGCCAAAACACGCGATCCTCAAAACTGTACGAGTCAAATCATACGAGTCAGGTTGTACGGGTTAAACGTAAACTGAAAACATTTTTTCCTGCGACCTAGGCTACGCGTCCTGCTAGACTCACAGCTTCTGTACGGATACATAGGACCACAGTGTCCAATCAAATAATGGTTGTCGTTGGCATGGTCTACTGCGGTTAAGATGAGTCCTTATTACTGCGACGTAAATTCATTTTAAATTATCCCTCAGTTGCTGGCGAGATGACATTCTTGAAAGCCGAATTAGCCTTTAATGCGATGAATTGGGTTTATTCTTGACTTGTGACATATTTCGGCCGTAACTGTCAAGTCACTTGGGTAAAGCACACATTACACAGATGCACAGTTTGTTCTTTATGTGCAATGATCAGAACTCAACGCAGTGGAGTAAAGACGCTTCACTAATTTACATCAGATCAGTTTGGAAACATAAACTCATCCATCTGGCAAGTCAGCGGACGGAAGAGGAAGCTGTTTTACTGAATAACCGAATTTATTCTGAAGCGCACTGAAGAGTCACCAGGTAAGGATATAACAATTACGCAACCAACTGATCAGTTGCAATGACTACACGTCACTGAAGGGCTCACTTAACCTGGGCTAGGTGACTACAACGCTTCAAGGAGACCTTGTTTAAAGTCTCATGCCGTTCACTGTCTTAGCATGGAGTGTTGTTTTTCTGACGTCTCCCATCCTTATGATAGACTTCTACCATGCACCTTTTGTTGAGTCGCTTTTTTTAAAAATTCCTCTGCAGGATGTGTTAACACCAATTTTATCTCGCTAGACTTATCCCTTTAAACCAAATCTCGACAAAGATGGATTAGAATTACAAGTCTCATTTGCTGCCTCGGTTGACTCGGTAGCATTCAGCATCAATTTCGACTTAGAATTGAAGGCAAATAGAATACGTTCATGTGTCTACCATAGAGTTACTACGACAGATTTCAAGCAAGCGTGAAAACACAGGTGGGCTAGCCAATTGTTTAGGAAGATGAGTGAGGGTTTAATATTGTTGCGGACTCGAGAAAGCGGATAGTCACATGGGTAGTGATCTGACTAGTTGGATGATTACGTAAGCTTTTACATTCTTACATTTAAACGGACTACTTCCTGGGGCCTGACCTTCCTCCTTAGCAGAAAACCTACCTACTTAGTACAAGTTGTTTCTAAGCAGTTTCTTGCCATTAGGATTGCGGATAGGTGAATACAACTAGCGAATTTTATTGTAATCGTCCAACCTATTGCCGTGCCACACGAATGAACGTCTTCCAGTACAGTCAGCATTCCAACAAACGAGAGTGTATTGCAGCTAACCACAGTCAAAAAAATCGAGGTGGACAACAAGATAGGATGAAACACAAACAATGCACGACCATTTACGTACAAAAAACCCAGTTGGACGAATGAGAAATGAGCGACATCTTGGACATGCTTACGACTTCCCTCTGGTGGGTGTCGGTTAGACATAGTTCCCATAACTACAGGGCTAATCAGGTTTAACGTCTCCTGACAACGACAGTGGTTCTGCTGTTGGTATTTAGAATATGAACAAATGCCATTCGATGAAGAGACCCACAGTCACCATGACTGAATCGTGACGATCTGGGTCTTTGTATAGCAAGAGGAGATAACCGGATTCGACTTTTGAAATAAGGTGTTACACATAATAATTTAATGGTAATCCGTCACAACCAATCCACAGCCCCATATCTTGAAATCATGAAGTAAGCTTGGAAGTCCATTAACAAGCATTTTTGTCCAGCTACCGTTACAAGTTCTTGGTTTAACAAAACTCAGTGCATGGACAGCGTACCGAAATGGTACAGGATTGCCAAATTTCCTCCATCTCTGAAAGTTGAGTTAAATGAGATAAACTTGTGTAGGGACCACCACGAACCCGAGGTTTGAATTCATAAGAATTTTTCCGGTAATTGCATTTGAACTCGGCGATATGATAAAACTGTCCATGAATTACAGCTGTGCCGAAGCAAACTGTTGAAAATATATCCCCAGGTGCCCCATGGAATACTGTTCACAAGGCCAAGACGTTATGTTTGAAACTGATCTCACAGTGTAAACAGAACTACGATGAATTGTTTGGGCATACATGATATTTTTCTAACCTAACTAAAACGTTGCCTCACATGTTGTTCTGCTGCGATAGCGACGTGTTTCTTGTTGTATCCTAAATCATCAAGTGTGGATCTGTGAGGTCAGACTGGTTACGGTGTGGTTCGTCTCACCAAAAGACAGTAGAAACTGCCTAAGCTGAACTCAACTAGTCATGACGTTTAGTATTTATCATAGTTTCTGTGGAGCATTCAAACACGTAAAATCATCATCCATGTTATTTTGAATAATGAAAAACTGGAGAACACTTCTGGTATCTCTCTTGACATTTAAGATTAATTGTACATATTTAGGAGACTTCTAGAGCTTCAGAATTGGACTACGGTGTAGTAAAGTTATTAAAACATGAAGCCACTTAAGTCCACGACTACATAACAGTTGACGGTACACAGTATTTGTAGAAAACCACCTGCTTACAGCAACACAACAATCCTACAAAGAAAACTTCTTCAAGAAGTCCCGAGATATTCAGCAGATTTTTTCCTTCGTGCTCTTTATATAGGTTTATTAACCCGCCTGCGAAAAGATCTCCATTAAAACTAGATCTTATTCCATCCAAGTGTGTAGTACACTGTGTATCTCTGGGACTATACGGTTTCCTGTACAACGTATTATTCTAGCATTTTGTGGATTGATGATGTAACCATGTTGGTGTCGATCATCCGGAATGGACGAGAAGTCAGAGAAGTCTGTTCTGATTCCCAATGGGTAGCTAGGACGTTTTTTGATTGTCTTTTCTTCCTTGGAACGGCTTATTGCTGTGAGTCCCAAAACACATTACGTTTGCCATCCACTTCTCCAAGCTTTTTAAGACATATTGTTTGTTGTTTGTCTAACAGTTCACTTTAGCTCAATTTCTTGCTGAGGTTTACAGAAGGGTGAAATGAGCACATTTCAAGAATGGTATCACTCATCCTTTCAGTTTCTTGTGTGTCACCATTTTTGCACGTCAATTAAACTTGTGGACGCCACAGCTAGGAAGGCAACGCGAACAAGTTCATCTGGTATTACCGCATGACGCCTTTGTTATCTCGCGAGTCAATGCTACCCAGCAACCATATAAATGAAAGAGGAATGTGTAATAAGAATAACCGTTAGAACAGACAGCAACTGGAATGCATACCGTGGTGCCTTTGAAAATAAGATTCAGGAATGTGATAGAGCATAAGTAACATGTCGTCGTGAATCCGCTGAATCCACATATGAATTTCGTCTCAGTTTTTCACTTCCTAAGTCTTTGGATCAACACAGGCACCGATGCAAACCAGCACTATTGTACTGTCTAACAAGTTGGGATAGGCTTCAGGATTACCGCATGGGCCCAACAAGAAATACTATCGATTCACGTGATAGGCACACAGCCCACAAGTATCACTTATTGACATGTTTAGAGTGTCAGACAATTTCGACTTAACTTTTACGTCTATCACTTCAGAATGCATCTTTCACTGTGACAAATAACCACTCATGAGAGTTATCACACCAGTCGTTCAGTCTAAGGTGTTGGGTCAGTGTCATTGTCCTGCTGTCTTTCAGTCTAGCGCTGACTATCTGTGTCTGTCTGGCAGCCTAACGTCACACGAAACATTCGATATTTGCCCACAATCGACTTTACTCTTTTCCTGTTATTCCTTGTCTAGCTTGACTTTCACACTAATACATCAATCTTTCCCAAGAACTAAGTGTGTCGTTGAATCGGTTAGATTTTTATTTTTGCTGTATGCGGTCGTCTGCTGAAATCTACGCGAATCCTCAACAGCATGATCCAAGTTCAAGTCCAAACAGTGATAGCGGTGTCCCTCTGCCAATAACACGGGTGGATACTGGTTACCTGAGATAATTCTGTTTAGGAGCTTCGAGACAATTTCCATGTTTCTCACAGTTCCATAGGCTAAGGTAAATTTTTCACTTATATTTTGTAAAACTCGTCTTCTCTGCTTCAGCTTTATTCCGACTGTTTTGTTATAGGTATATCCAAGCACGAAACATTATTTTTTCATATCTGGTTCATGGTCTCTTTGTCAGTCTTTGCCTAACCTGATTTTTTTATGCATACCTAGTCGCAGTTTACTACTAGTACTACGAATTTATTGTTTGCTACCCCATCCGTTGTCACTTATTACGATACAGTTCGAGTCCATTCATCTCTTGAAAGCCACAAAACACTTTGTTGCTCGGATGGCTTGAAGTGGATAGTAAGATTGAAACAGTTTCGTCTGGTTGTGAATCTAACGTTTGTTGATTAGTGAATTCCTTTTTGAAGTGGATAATCTTGTCTTGAAGTGATGGCATTCGTTCACCAAGATTTAAACCGTGTGGCCCTTAGCAGACTACAGATATCATATCATGATCCGAAAAGTTGGAAACGTAACACTTTGTTTTTAAAAAAGCCTGAAGTTTTTTTAAAAAAAACTCCCAGTTAATTAAGATTGAACACTTTATGCAGAAGACAAGTATAATTGACCAAAGAAACTGATCTGAACATTAACACAGTCGTAATTGTAGAGGCGAGATGTAAATGGAAAAGTTTCAACTGAAATTTTAGTAAAGTTCACGGATCTGGGAGAAATAAGTGGTCAGCTCTTTTTGGCTGGTTAGCTAGTTAAGTTATGGCCGAAACCAGTAAACAAATTTGTCAGGAAGAGTAGTTCAAAAGAGTGTAATAATACAATTTCTGCTTTTAAAGTCACATGACTATATGTCTAAAACGGTAGACGGTTCGCATGTGTGATACAATTGGAAAACCTACAAATTCAAAAAACAGTGATTTACTTCAATACAAGATAGGCTAGATTACAATTAATTATACCGTAATGAACGCCTCAAGTTGTGGTTCACTTCTGACGGATACATCTCTAATGATTCAGTACTGTTCTGATGGTTAAATGTCCGCTCATTCAATTCGCCTACGATCTGTTTGACTCGACCTCGATAGGCAGCCAGATCAGCAGCTGATGCGGTGGACACATCACGTAGGCTCTCCAAAGAAGTCTGTTGATTGTGAGTATAGAACCGACAAGGTGGAGAGTGTACTCCGCTTCGCATCGGATAATCTTGACGTGTCAAACATACTATTGTGTTTCGTGAACCGCCTGTCGCTGTTGGCGAATGTACTAGTTCGGCATGAGACATTTTGGTCGGATGGCGCAAGTACGCAGGTTCCCATCGACTGTACTGTGTAGTATGTACGATCTCCTTGTCTATCGGTGGATTTGGGGCAACTTTGGGCATGGCATTTTGTGGTTTCGCGTAGTATTCATGCTGCATAGAGATACTTTCTCCGGCTGTGTTTTGATTACGATCAAAGCTACGATTATTCACCATGTCCCATCTTGTTGGATGGGGCAGTTGAGAAGACATATACAGACTGGAGACGTACTGTTGAGGCCCAGCCCGTATAGGTTCGTTAACTGTATCAATACGTTGAAAATTCCTCACGGGTCTAGTCATTTCTTTGCCAAAATTTGCATCCACTGAGTGTTTTGAAAGCGGATGGTTAATGACACAGTCATAAGGAGCTGACCGATCTTTGGAGAGTAGGGTTTGAATAGGAAATTCAGTCTGTGTCTCGTTCGATCGTTGAGTCACAACAGCTGAGTAGGCAGCGTTCTGCAGGTCTGAATCCCAGCTGGAGTAAGAACTGTAGCGTGGAATCTGTTCCGGAGGACAATGATAACAATCGGAACAGAAGGAACAGCGAGCAAGCATTTGGTTGGTTTTGATCAGCTGTTCAAAAAATTCACGTTTAGCATCGAAATTTTCGGTTATTGGTGTTGTATCTACACCGGTTTCCTCATAATCAGTCGGTTCATGTTTGTTCATCCACACTCCACACTGTACCTCCTCATCTTTTTGCGGAAGGGTTTGGGTACTCCGATGATCCATGTAAACTATATGATGAGGTACAGGAACTGGTGACAAAGGTCTATTTTGCTTAACCATATTTCGAATTTCACGTTCTGTATCTTCTTCCAAATCATTTTTAATGCAACGTGCCGGGCTTTTTATGTGAGGAGGAGACCAGCTCCCACGCATTTCATGGTAGGCTCGACGCTCGCGACTCAGAGTTTCAGCACGACGGGTCCATTCTTGTCTCTCTCTGGCCGCTCTAGTTCGTGCTCTTTCCATTCTGCAGGGCCCTATTTCCTTGGGTTGTCCTGAATTCCACACAGACAGTACCTTATTTCCTTCTTCGTTTGGTTTGTACCTGTGTGTAACTGGACACGATCTAGATAAGTTATAATAGCCGTCTTCTTCATATGTTTCAACTTCTGTGTGTTGACGACACTCATCATCCTGTTTGGATTTAGAAAATCTGAGAGAACTCAACCACGGGGTGCGGAAGGGAGGTGGAGAAAGTGATTTCACGGACCAGGAGCGAGCGGGCGAAGAGGATTGCACTCGATGACTGTTGCACTGGACAGCCTTGTCTACACCGGTAAACACTACCTGAGTTGAACGATCTGGACTGCCGTCTTGAATCGCACAATTCAAAATGTATGGATGCAAAGACGCTGACGGGGGAGTTGGAAGGGGTTGTGGTGTACTTGGTCTGGTTGAAACTCGCAGACACTTCTTGGGCTCAGAAGACGTTACTGTCAGACTGCGAGGACGTTGATTTGTGCAACGAGTGCGTACACTTGGTTGGCGCGTTGAAATGGTGCTCGAATGATTCCGACCAAAACTCTGTGTAGGTGGTTGCGTATAATTTAGTTCTGGACGTGACAATGTATGTGTCCGATACGGGGGTAGATTTTGATCTTTGTCCACCGAAAGCAATGCGTTTTCAGCGACCCATAGATTTGTTGCCTGAACAGTGGACTTGCTAGGGTAGGGTCCTGGGGAAACGACATATGTGGTTACATAATGTCTTGGACCTCCTGGTTGAGATTGATCCGCCACTCGTTCATAAACCACCGCTGAACGTACATAGACTCCGTCAGTTTCGTTTGGACTCAGTCGGATCACATCGGTATCTGACCATTTGTGGTTCGCAATGGTCGGGATGAGTGCTCGACATGGGGACTGTACGGATTTATCGCTCGTTTTAACTTCTGTCTGTGGTCGAACCAATCCACCGGAGGAACGTACGGTATTTCTCTCGTGCTCATCTAATCCATACGACTGGGATGATTTGGAGCTGCGCGGCACTGTTCTGCGTGAACTACGGCCTCGTACAGGAAGTTCAACCGGTGACAGTGAACGTTGTGTTATAGATCCGGCTCTATAACGTTTTTTCAATTTTGCTGTGTCATTATGGTTATCACCTAGCCTATCTAGTGCCAGTGACCTCGAGCGGAACGGGAGGCCCATAGAAATTATAGGCTGAGCTGACTGATTGAATGAGGCAACGAAGTTGGTGGACGCTCTGCACTTACTATTAATGTATCGTCGTGGATCTCGTCTGTCCAGCCTAAAATGTGCCTCGATCAATTCCGGCGATGGAGGGAGGGGCAGTGGAGGGGGAGTTGGCAAGTTTGACTGATGTCTTGGGCTTGGGGTTCGATATTTTGGTGGACGTGAGAAAAACTCTACAGATTTTGTATGGTGTACGCGAGAAGGGCGTAAAGGTTGTTGATCCGTTGACGGTTTGGGCGATATGGTATGTCCAAGAGAATGTGTTCTTTCAAACGTGCGCATTTCACCGCGCTCAAATATTTGACGCAGTTCTTCAACCGAAGCAGACGTGTTTAGACCGGTAAACTTGTCTCCGTTCAAATCCGTGTCTACCTGCAGCGGCGTGATGGACTTTTTAGGAATGGTGTAAGACCGCCTCCTAATTCGTTTGGACCCTACCAAAATGTTGGTGGATGATGGTTGACTGAGATTCGTAAAATATTCTCGCAGTTTGACAACAGAAGCTGTACCGTTTACGTCTATGGCTCCATGGTTACCGTTTGCTAGATGATCATGGTTTTTCGAGCTTTTTCTCATTGGTTCCACATGTGAGCTATTAGATTTTTTTTCAGCTGGCTCAACGTCGATGGAGTGCTGTTTATCTATGTCTATCAAACGGGAGGTGGGAGAACCTCCTCTCGAGCTCACGTGTGTTGTAACTGATTCAACGGACGTACGTTCTCGACGGGGCCCGACTACCTCGGGAGTAATTTTTGCCTTTTCAGTTTGGTCAGCGTGTTCAGTGTGTTCTTCACCGTCTTCTTCCTCTCCTATCATTCGTCCTGATGAAATCCATTAATTGAGTTATTCAGAGAGCCGACCGATCTACGGTTTTCCATCCAAATAGTCACGCTGGTGTAATTCACCAACCGCATATTTCTTATCCTGTACGTTGAATTGGTTTGGAATAGTCGACATCCAGCCAGCTGCAAAATTAAGAAACAATATTGGGAATCTAAATTCGGATCATGTGAACAACATAAATTAACATTGAGTTAGCTGACTGGGTGCGATGACCTAGAATTAATTATACAAAATGGTAATAAACTGTGTTAATAATCAGGTTGGGTATAATGTGCCACAAAACAACTGGTAAACCGGTTTCACATCAGAAGTGGTTAGCAATTAGTCAGTATTTGTTGGTCTCTACAAAACATTGCGAGGAATTACTAGGAAAATCGTACAAACAAATATATCACATGTTTAAAATTTCAGTCGTACCGATAGATCATGGTATTGAGATTAATGTTTCGGGGTAATAGGATATCTTATCTGTCTCTCTTACTGAAAGTGTCCTATTAGTCTAAACAGTACTCACAGATGAGTTAGTGCAATTGAAAGTTTGTTTGTGATAAGTTGTCCTTGTTCGGTTTGAAATTGCTGGGGCTGTGTCTACAGCGGTCGTTTTACAAGCGAACCAACCAAAGTTTAAATTTTTGACGGTTGTATTTCCCGCAACATATAAGTCATGTGCTTGAAATCTCAAGCTGTATGCTTTCGATTTCAAGCATATCGTTTATTTTTAAGTCTCTCATTCCTAGTTTTATGTCCCGTGTAGTATGTTCAAGCAAAACGCTACAGTTTTAAGAATTGTGCTAATATTTTGGGTGTTCTATCAAACCCACAGTTGGTCGATCATTCACTGAGAACACTAACATATATAAAAATAACATCTGAGTGGATAGTTTACACACAATAATCACTCGGATATATAAACTGCGTTGCGTCTACAAAACTGAAGGAATAGAGACCATAAGCATTAGAAGGGTGATTGTAGTATGTTCCACTCATGGTATTTAATGGTAAGGTCAACAAGAACTTGATAAGATAAGATCGAACTATGCTGCCGGTGTGGTCTTGATAACCTATTAACGTACAATTAGGTGATTAACTCATCTTGCAGAATCCGCTCGTTTGAAATTACTTAATACTTCCAGAAGCTACTGGATTCGGCTACAGGACTCATTTCACTGCAACGTAGTTTGTTGTGTCAACAACAACTCTTACAATCAAAAACCGCCATATCAGTCTCTGGTGAACGATCATACGGAGCATCGGTAGCATTCTGAAGAAGACATTACAGGCGACAGTTTTTTCACAAAGGAGAAATGTTAGCACAGTCACATCAAACTGGTGCAATCGGTCGTCACTCGAGTCGTCAACAGCAGAGAGATTCGAATTCATGCAAGCACCGCACCATATTGGGTTTAGTTGTTTAGTAGTCGACATGAAGTAAATGCAGTGTGATAAGCATCTCATTTTGTGGTTGTATTAGGTGCGTCATGCTTGGAAGAAATGAACAGACCGATCCGAAAAAAGAAATGATTTTACCGTTCCAACAGATGCAAATAAGTATCCTTTGAAGAGAAAGAACTTTTGTGATTCACGATCTATGAACTGCGGCGTCACCGTTTTGTGAAACAGCAGTTCCTTGTCTATTTGAAGAAACACAGGGCAATATGGAGTGTTCCAGCCTCAATTGGCAAAGAACTGCAAAGTTAGAACAGAACAATGTCCCAGTTCATAGGGCGTGCACCACAAGAACGTCACTGATCCTTCGAGGGACGCTAACTTGCACCTGTTGGAATGTTCAAACCTGCCACCTTTTCAAAACGGTCTGTTCACATTTTTTGACATGACGCACTCAGCCCGACCGCAACATGAAATGGTGGTCATCCGACAGTTATTCCAAGCCAAGAACACCGACAACACGACGTGGCAACTGCAAGTTCGGATGAGTTTTACTGGATATCGGACGTCTACGTGGCTGACTGACTTTGGTCCCCGGCGTTGACTTGAATGATCGTATAATTCTGTTGTGATGGTCCTTCTTATCGTTGTTTATATTTCGGCTTTTGTAAACGTTATTCAAAGAAAATCCGATCAACAATTTCCTATCAACATCTGCTAATTTGCTGCAAAAAGCAGCTTTGTGGGATCGAAGTTAAGGAGGACATTTCTGATAGATAGATATCCAATTTTGCATTAGAGGTGTAGGTGCAATCACTCCCAAGTCTAAGGCAATCTTTGATGAGCCAACTAGGATCGTTTACATTCAAGCCAATGATATTACCCTATTCTATTAGGTTTTAATACATAGGAAACTACTGTATAGTATTTCCACCTCAATCTTGGTGAAAGGTAAAACACTCGGCAAACTACGACCTCTGACTCATGTGGTGAGCTCACTACATCATGTCTTGTAACAGGAAGATGTATGAAAACATCGCAGAAGCATATCCAGTAACTGAGCACCGGCAATTGGGGCCGTTTTTGGTCAGGGTGGTGTTACCATACATACACCGAACATTGTATTTGGTGCGAAGTTCCTTATTAGCGTTTCTGAACTAATTTGCACCTAGAAAAATTTCACTTCCCATTCAGGCGATTCAGTTTTTACTTGGTCTTGTTAATAAACTATATCGTTAGAACCTGACAAATTCACTCTTTTGAGGTTTGACATAACGATGTGATACCGAGTGAATGTTTAATATTCTCCAAACTTTTCAGTGGTATCACATGGCATATATATATATCAATGTATTACTGGGGCAAGTAATGTCGTATGTGTCAGACAATACACAGGACGTAACACTTGAATGAAAATGCGAAAAACAAAGATTCAAGGCTTAAAATATGTGCCTGAGATGTATAAGTAATGTGCAAAGATCAGAACTAAACCGTCAGACTTAGAAACGAAGTGTAAGACTCAACACTGGCTGTGTAATGTTTACAAGTTAGGACGTTGGTCTTACTAACGAACAACGTTACTGTAGTAGTGAGCTTTACTGAAAAATGCCAGTCTAGTTCAAAGTGAGCCAGCTGAAGAAACTAAGTGGCGACAAATATGAGCAAGAAAGGAGTAGCGTTTAACTCGTTCAACTTATTATCACCTTTGTCTACCCTTAAGCAATGAGAAGCGATTTACCCTTTGATTGATTTGCGTTATTTGATATTACTACGGTTCTGATGCACAGCTGAAAATTTGTCTGTCAGGTGCAATGAAGGTTTATTTGACTTGTAATAACCTGATTTGACATTCTTTAGTTACAAGTCACAGACGCCCATTTTTAATTCAAGGCTTACGATCACCAAATGCAGACTTTAATATTCAGTTGGTTGTTGTACAAGAATCGATATATTATACTACTCGATTGTGGACATTGAACTGTAGTGTATCTACTTGAATTTGCACGTGATCTCAGAATGTGGACAATAACTGTTTATGAACACCGACGAGTGGGCAGATGCGCCAAATTGATAACATCTCGGCAAACTGTGTGGTTCGTTCCCTAAGGTTTTAGGTCAGTGACGCTGTATTCGGCTCCAACCGAGTTAATAGTTTTTTAGGAGTCTGGATTTTGTTCTTGATTTGGTAAACGTGTGTCAACAATCAATCACTATACATGCAGCTGGTTTGGGGTTTGCCCGTCGATCCGGGTGCCCAACGGACAATTATCTCTCTCAAAGCTGAGCTCCTTAACACTTTCACAGTTATGTGAAAGTGTGTAGATGCACGGGAGATGACAGCATCCTACGGGTTACATTTCCTAGCAGACACTGCAAATCACTGGTTACGCATACGGGTAAGCAATGAAGTCCCGTAGCCTGCCACGGAAGTTTTGGCATCCAGGTGTTATTTCAGTTGCCGAGCAAATTAATCACCTATGGCCAAGATTTTTAAAAACACTTTTATTTTGCTATGAATTTTCTACTTAATATCTCATCTTCTGACAATTGAACTTTTTCTCTTGGTATATGGAAGGGCGTTGCACACTTCTGTGACAGCCTATCTTCCGTACAGGTATGACATACCTTGTTCAACAGAGTCTGTATGACACATTGTAATGGATGAAAACGTTTGAACTGAGCGCATTGGTCAGTTCACGTTATTTCCTTGTAACCTTACTGCAAAATCGGACCGCCACTTTTTTGTTGCATCAAAACATTCGGGGAAGGGAGTTGGTTCGTTTGTGGCTCCGTCACCGTGGGTCTAATCGTCGAAAGCATGAGGTTCATGAGAGCAAACTGGTGGTTTATATCAGTTCAACTGTTGGCTGTGACAAAACTGTAGTCCACGCATTGTCTGTAAAGAGCTATGGTTTCCGATATGGTCCTACTCTTGTTCATTCACGCGTGCCATGAGAAAATCCATCAGGATATCACCCAACTGAGCATCGACTTACCGGCAAATGTGGTTCTCAGAGTTTTAGAAGCACTTTTAGCCGATCGAAACCTATAGATAATTGCTTATTGTTTGAACCAATATAGCCATAAATCAATCCGACAGTCCCATCTAATGGGATAATTGTGGGAAGAAGCCTAATGCCGAAATGGAATGAGTGATTCATGTCAACGAATCCAGATTTTCTGTTCAGAACAGCATCCTTTCACCAGGAGACGAATTTGTCCGGTCAGAATGAGCAGAAATCTCCAGAAGAATCTAGAGGTAACCTTCACAATTTTTACCTGTTCGACTTTTATTCTGTTACGCTCATTGATGGCTTAGAGGGGGAGACAACTGTCCATACACACACGACAAACATTTCCATCTCAATAATTCATGGACCGAACAAGGAACACTGATAAGGAGTGCAAAACATTGGTCGCTGATGTTACCTTCAACGTCCCAAACACAGTGTCATCCATCACGTTGACACAAAATTAGTTCAGCTTTGTCTGTGTGCACGCTTTGACTTCACCTGACACTACGACTCCATGTACAACACCCAATCATCCAGTTCGCTCTAAGTGTCTTGCGTTTATCCTCCAGAAGAGATTTCTGCATAAGTGGCTTGTATAAAGTTCCCATGCCACCCGATTTACACTGAAGTATGCTTGACGTTGGAAACGCTGGAGAATTTCGAGTAATTAATGGAATACTGTGGACGGTACAGGTAATCTCTGTTTTACTCACTGACAACTAGTGTAACATAGCCTAGAGTAATAACACTAAATCGGGTGTTGCAAAATGTACAACTGAAAAATTGTTATCTTGCTAAAGAATGGGTGACATCTATCTATACTCGATAAAAGACCATAGACAGGGCGTAAGAATAGCTATACAACAGTCCAAACAAGATAAGAATGTAAGGATATATGCATGGTCACCTTCGCCGCTGAACAACCAAATTGGCTTATCCAAAGCTTGGCCCGCAGTTAACTCGAAGTGACGGTTGCACAACGCTTATTCCCCGTTCGCTGCCTTTCGATTTGCTGATGTTTGAAACTTCCGTAGTTCTCGTTGATCAACCAACCAAATGTCACAAGGCTTCAATATATATATATATATATATATATATATATATATATCTTTTGATCGGATGACTAGTACGCAAAATAGGGATCACAATATGGGATGGACTGATGCGATAGAAAAAGAGCTTACATCGAATGTCACAAACTGATGTAAAGGTTCAAAAACCCTCTACAAATACTTCAGTGGGCTTGTACTTACCGACCGGTCTCGGCCAAACTCAGAACTCATCTTCTTAATTGCCAACCCAACGCTGTCCAGGTCCCAGGCGGTTACGCCAGTGACAGACATACCAATGCCCAGAGTAAACCTATCAGAATCGTCCGATAGGTCGACCGTTTCCAATGGCAACGTGTGCGGCAATCGAGCGTGCACTTTTGTGCGTACATGTGGTGAGAGGCCTAAAAAAAGGTGACAGCTCACATGTTAACTCACGTGATTCACTGAAGTGGCCTTGGCAACCTGATTTGTGGCAAAATAGAGAGGGCTGCTCACTGATGGCGGCAAGGTCACGAATCTCTCAGTTCGAAGCTGGTATGGCTTAACTCTGGAAAGACCATTTATCAGTAGCTAAAACGACTGAAACGTCCGTTTTGTCTGCATTCACATGAGCAGAATAGAAAAAAACATCAGTGTCGACGACTGAAGCGTGATTAACTGGCCTTCGGTGATTATAGCAGGCTTTCAACTTAGGTACTTCACGAACTGCGTTTAACAATAGGCCAGTATACCTGCATACCATTCCACATAAAAAGCTCTAGTCGAGTTTACCGAATGAGAAATATACCACCGGTCCAAAAGCTTTCCCACGACTTACGACACTCCGATCGGGACAACCAACACCAGGGGCTGCATATTAGTTCACGGAAGTCAAGTCAAATAAAACTGGTTGTCTTTGTCATGACACCGACTTAGGCTACGACCACACCTTTATGAGACAAACATGTTGATGACTTCTTCCAACAACTCACAGTACGCACGACTGAATAATCAGATGCAAACGTTGAATTACATCCGATTGTGAGTAATGCTCAGGGTGCCCGAGTGTATCGAAAGGAGACATAGTAACTGCTCTGGTAACCCTCTTCGATGATCCACGATTGGGCTTCTACACAAGGTGATATCACAAAAATCATTAATCCTGTCCAGTAGAATTTTTTCGGAAGGGACTGCTGCAAATTCTTTGCATGATTTCAACTTTGGATGAAGTCTTAGGCGCGAGGGTATCAGTTGGAGTTGACGGAATGGTTTTTATGTTTCCTCTCAAATTGACCATGCCAAATATGGCGCAGTGGTCAACATAAATGTGTCCGGATTGCAATTCAAATGTATGTTTGAACAGGTGAGGAAAGATCCATTTTACATGACTATATCAGCCTTCATGAACACTGAGAGCAATGTCACCTGTCTGTTGTAGGACACCAGGAAAAAAAATGTGCATGCATTAAATATTTTAGTAGTAGCCGTCTTCTCACCAGGACTATTCAGACAGAGGAAGCCAATCGTTACTAAGTATTATAATGAGGATAAATGTGAGATTTAAACTATGGAGAATATACGTTCTGTACACACCTGTCCGTGTTCGCTGTGATGGAGTCAGACGACTTATCATCACGTAAGAGGGGTACCGTCGTTGAGGTTAATCAGTCGTGGCTAATTTCAGCTGTGTGAGTCCTCATTTCAGTGAGCGCGTATAGACTGATTTCATTCTGAATGAATAACTAGATTATCGAATTGTTGAGGAAATTACGACTCACAGTGGGGCGAAACATGTCAACAGACATTCATATTGTGAATTGATATGGTCCTGGACATGCTGAAATAATTCAGACTCCATGACTGTTTCGAATAATGCCCTGGCGAAGGAAAGCGTTGCAGTATTAACTAAATGGTTCGTGAACCCTAGCTAATGTGGTTGAACCGTCCCATTACGGAGTAACCTCTGTTGACTTCCAAATTGTCAGTGGTTATGAAGGAGATTTTCCTTAGTCGAAACGTCACTTACGATAACGTTCGTGAGTTGATGTCTTTTGGCTCCGGCCACTGAAGTAGGCTGATTCGGAAACAACCTGGCAGTTGTTTTTAACATACTCAGTTGCTATAATATTCCCATGACTTCATTAGTAGAAATAAAAAGTAGCTTTCAACAGACACCGTTAGGTGATCTTACGTAACATGTTTCCATGACCAAAAACTGATCCTCACTAGCAGGAACCATATAGCCAATAACAGCTAAGTATAATGTTACCATGATATTTGGCTAATGTGACTCATGTGACTTCCATCCACTGACCAAACCAGGTCGGTCTCAAGTAAACTGATAATCCTGGTCAATCAGCAGTTTCGCGAATAATCCATATGTTATTATAGAAATGACAACAGATCTCCAAATTCACAAATGACTGCTAATTCAAAACTACAGCCAATGAGCCTCTCTACGGATTCTGAGACAAATTACTTGGATAACTGTTGAGTATTGGTGGAGTTTAATAGGTATAACAGGAACACCGCTCACATTTACTCACTGTTTCCCTATCCGGAAAGTATTTTCAGTCAACCCCTATGGTAATCCAGTCTTCCAGGACAGCCGCTTGCAGACCAAAACACGGCATAGTTTTGGGTTTACCAATCGGAACAACATGACTACCATCAACCCTGAATATCCTCAGTAGTCTAACGTTGACAATCAACAGAACGCGCTGTGTAGTGAGATTGTTGTAGCACTGTTTCACACTGTCTAACCAAGCTACCCAACTTATTCCCATCTATAGACTACTGTATTCTCACCTACCGCCTTTCTGTTTCTACTGTGTCGTAGCTAACATTTGGGCTCGAGCGAGTTAACTACATACAGCTAATTCGACGAGTTCAATTACAATGGCCTCTTTTGAAGTGAAGTGTCGTACTCCAATGTCTGTATTGTTTTGTGGTCATTTGTAGGGCTTGTTGTGGTTCAGACAGGTAAATGGTTGCTTGTCCAGATGTTTGTGAGGTGGAGGTGTTGATCACTACACGACAGAACTGTTACATCAAAACTGTCAGCCATGTTAGTTTATAGGTACAGTGATACTCTGGTCAACACAGTCGCATACACAAAAACTTGGACAAGCACAAAGTATCGTTTTGCAAGAATCAATCAACCAACCTGCATCATGTGCCTTAAAAGTAAGTAACTAAGGCGAGACAATGACCCAGTAAATCGGCAATGGTGATACCAAACTGGAAGCCTTCGAAGTCATCGTTAATGTAGTACACATGAACAAACCAACCTTGATACCTCATGACCAGTTTATCAGGTTCGACGATCATGCTCTTTGAAAGACTAGCGAAGTACAGTGTTCATGCAAAATATAAAAAAAATCACCCAACCATCAGATGTGACATGCACGTTTTATGTATGAAGTTAATAGTGATTAGCCGTTTGTCCAATTCGGCCCGAAGTGCTGTTCGTTCGAAGGATAGATGTGTTTAATATCATGGTTCGAATTCGATTAACTCTACAGTTTGCCTTCATGAAACGTTATGAATCGGGAGTAAACAACCTCCTAATCTACACCGTCGATACCACCGAACACATGATCAGAGCAAACGTGGTAGTTGCTAAGGTGTAGGCATTTGTGAAATGTGTCTATCGTCCGACATTTTGCTTAACGCTGATCGACACTGGTGTCCGAACCCCACCCATGAACGGATGCTGACAGTTTGTTAATACCGCCAGGCATGTGCTAACTGACAGACAGTGCAGATTGTGATCATTTGGATGACATTTTTTACTAGCTGGAGTGTGACTGAATCCATTAGACACTGCGTTATTTCATGAAGGAGGAAGCGAATTAATGGAAATAAATTCGAAACTGTGAAGATCGGATGAGAACAAAATCGAAGGGGATGTGGTCAAGTAGGCGAAAAACAGGAAATCGAAAAGGGTAAATCGAACGGATAGATTATTCTTGTTTGCGAAAAGTTAAACAGACAAGTTATGTAGGGCAGCATTGATTGTTTGTGTTGCTCAGCATGTTAGTGACTTTTAGCTATAACCATTGAACACGACTAATGTAAGAATACGTGTTGATTCTGGCCAGAAGCAAAGAAAGTTGTGTTCGGATCAATATAATTGAAATTGAGAGTGCAATGGCAAAACCCCTACCTGGAGGCTCCAATCGCCGAACATCCGTACCCCACGCAGCTACGCTGCCACCTAGAAACCCATCCATGAACAGTGATGTGCACAACGCCAATCTCAACTGCTTTCATACCTATACCCAATGATCAAACTATCGTACTGTAGGCCCTATATATATCCTCATGCACTGACTACATTAAATATTGGCCGAACATTTCTTACATTATTATACGTAACCCACTCTGCATCGATTCTACGAACCCTCACTTGAACTCGCCTTTTTTTATGTTGTACCGCCTCATTGGACTGTTTACGCTACCGTATTATTGGTTGATATTTACTGACGGTTAAATTCCGTGCTCAGAGTCCACTTGGTTGTAAGTTGTATAATTTACTGGCTGTTCTTTATTTGTATACAGAATCAGTTTTATCCGAGTAAGCCCTCAAATATCTGTCTTGTTCTGCCTCGAATCGAGAGATTGTTGAAGAAGCGGTTTATCCAGAACATGTCCCCAAAATTGCAGGGAAGGTCCGGGTGACCTAATTCTGTGGAATCACACAGATCGAACGTCTGGTCGAAACTGCGCAGCGTCTACCCGTACGGACGAAAGTTGGATGGCCAGAAGTCATAGATCGGTTTGTCGTGGGGCATTCCACGGGTAAAAGTGCTGATTGGGACAGAAAAAAGATAGCGGTAGTCGATGCGGGGGCTACGGCGTCGATTACAAGTAAAGTGCAAAGATGATCCGTCGTCTCGTAACTGGAATGTGTTGTACCCATTTCAGAAAGCTGAACAGAGTAGCAATCAAAGGCTCGTTTCGAGTGCTCCAAATGGAAGAGCTTTGTGGACATATGCAAGAAGCCGAAATAGACCATCTAGATCTGTTCACTTAGCGTCCCTTCCAACACCTGAATATTTAAGATTGCCGTTTTTGGCATAAAGCACCACTGACTAGTCTAATTACCTGGTCTGCCACTAACTAACACATTCTACGCAAATCTATTTCGGGAACTCAGAGGACATCTTCTTGTGTTACATTGCACTTCAAAAGTATGGTCCATCCAAAGTAACTCGCGGGTCTTGGGTGATGTTATAACTGTCATTTTCACTCCACAAACAAAAACAGAGACGATGCCGTTGTCTTGAATGAAGGTGGCAACACGCACACCGATGTGATAGCGCCCGATCAAAGTGCCAGGAGAGAAAATATTCAGAGGTTTAAGTAACTAAAAGTGGACTTACTAAACTATTCTGTTGTGTCCTCCATCAGATGCTTGTAAGTCAATGCGGAATCCTTTTACTACAAAGTAGTGGAGTGTTGAATAGTATGAATTGATTTAATAAAGTCCACTATCGATATAACAAAACCCTTGGGTATGACAGACGCTAAATACGGGGTACGTAACATACCAGGTACGACTCTGTGGCGCTACGATCTGCAGTGGATGAAAGATGGTCGTGTAGTCCGTTCACTTGACATTCAGCTCAAACAATCCGCGATGTACGACTCGTTGCTTCTGTGTACGTCTTAAACCGCATGACGCATTGTGAATTTTAATAACTCATCCAGCAATCTGATCGGTGAGATTTATTGACACCTCTCTGTTTCGTTGGTCAACGACCACTCACCTAATGATGCTATACGCAAACTGATCTATGTGCACTCCCACAGATCGTACGCACAGGGGATTCGAATTAAATTCCACACCAGCGAGATTCGTGGTAAACTTGTTTTATCTGCTGCCGAGATCCGTGATGTAGATATAGCATATCACGTGATCAAAAATGTCAAAAGGTTCACACAGTATACAGGGTCGCAGAAACCTTCTTGTTCACTTGTTATTCTAGTTGGCGGAAAGTAGGATTAATTAAATAAAGTATCTTTCCGGTCCGTGGACGAAGTCATTATGTTTGAATACAAAACGCAAATATCTCTTACAAAGTGGTTTGGACACTGTTGATCGGAGAATTTAGCGGTGTGTTGGTCTGACGTCTTAGGGTATCCGTCACTCGATGACCACTGACAGATTGGTGTGGACGTTGTTACTAAAGTGATCAGACAACCTTGACAACGCAGGTGAGAAAACCCACTTCACCTACTCACTAGATATTTACTGATAATGAAAGGCATATGATGAGTACTGTATAGCTCGTAACCGAGCAATGACAGCTGGATGCGAAGAAAAACATCAGTATCAGTTAGACCCCACCAACAAGTCTAGTGTGAGCAGTGTTGCATCCACCACCACGAACCGTCCCGTAATCTCACTTGCGCCACATGGGTGGGATGATCGTCTCAAATAGAGAAGTAGCTAACATTCCTGGCAGCCAATAACTCAGTTCGTGTTCGTTACCAGCTCTGCGAAACCAGCACATATATCTAGTATCAGCGCTACATATGCCAAAAGAACAATTACTTCCACACAATATAACTTGTCTCAAAACTAGCAAAGCTTTGTCAAACTAAGTCTTCAGGTCCTGATTTCATTTCTCCCCTAGTACAAAAGAAGTGTGGTAAGGAGTTATCAAGGCCATTCCGTAAAATTCTTGATTACTACGTTTGGTTGGGGGGGGGGGCGAGCTTCCCCAAGACTGGAAGATGCACATAATGTCACCCATCCTCAAAAACAGTGAACACAATGAACTCGCCAAGTATAGGCCATTTGCAATACTATTGATTGTTCTGAAAGTTCACGAAGAACCGATTTGATAAATAGTTAAGTAATCATCTGCCCGACCGACGTTGAGAGAGTCAACATAGATTTCGAAACAGATTTTTATGTCATCAGTCTATTTGGTGTTCAGGAAGATTAAACATAGGAGACTGATGGAAGCAAACCAGTTGAGGTGAATTTTGTTCTAGTGTTCCCCAAGGTATTCGAATGCGTAGTCCATTTAAAGTTTCGTGTGAAGCTTAGTAATTATGGTATGGATAATTTTCTTCTCTTCTGGCTAACCGATCACCGATCCAAGATCGCCGGATTAATGTTAACGTAGTTTTTTTCAAACTGATGTTTTGAGAGCAGAGGTGCACGACAAGGCTTCATATCAATGTGGCAAAAGGTCGTTTAATAGAGTACAATCTTTATTGTTCAGTCCAACGCGTTCTCTTGCCATACGCTCACTTGCTTTTATGAACAGAAATTCCAGTCCACAAAGCAGCAGAGATTTCCATTCGAACATCACGTGCACTTCTGCTTGGTGTATGTGTGGCTGACGTTTTCTGTTGTGGGTTTTTGTTTGCCATTTCTCGTCCGTTGGTCCGATTTCGTTGAGCAATGACTCATCCGCCTGTTTATGTTATCTGCAATGCACTCGCTGTAGGCGTTTGGGTATATGCAACCGATGCGTTGATGTATTCCACAGAGTGTTGGCACCTCCGATTTGGTCACCCATCACGTTAATATCTCTGCTCTTTACCGCATTTGTGCACTAAATCCAGTAGCCTCTCATTTCCCCGTTGCTATTACTTACTGGGTGCACTAAAATTGGGCGTATAGCAGACAATTCAACTGGACGTAAGAAGCTATCAAGTGATCAAATCATTCAACACCGGGCCACAGACAACCGAAGCTCGTTTGACTCCTGGCTAAATGTGAGGAGATGTGTCCCCGTTATTCGGGTTGCACGTATCACTTTGCGTGGCGAACAATGAGCACCACGACAATTAGGCTTTCCTTGGACACTA
>LUCH01002545.1:10897-40619 GCA_013368495.1 Paragonimus heterotremus
CTCACTCACACATCTACTGGTCTTATTCCTTCGAGTTTACACCGGATACGTGGTGTGAGTGGAACCGCAAGTGGTGCGGCGCAAGCCAATTGGGGCGATGGTTTAAAACGCAGGCGTCTATTGGCTTCGGTCACTGTGACAGGCTAATCCGTCTCGGATGCCGCCAACCATATATGTGACAGATGGCATTTGCGTAGAAAGTGGACTATTTAGTGGGTCATACCATGCAGAAAAGCGCCCAACGCTACAAATTTCTGTCCGCTCCATGGCGATGTTCGTTTAATCATCAGATATAACTTCGAAAAATTGTCTGGTCAGTTAAGTAGGCGACTTGACTGCCGCAAGGAAGCTGTTTCCGATTCAATCTGAGCTTCCAAATCTATCCCATTACTGATTAGTGTATTTTGCAACTCTGACTCTTCTGTCTGTGATTACTCAGCTACCATTATTCGTATCAGATAAGTGAACTGATAACTGATTACCTCGTGGTATAGAACAACATCCACAGTCATATTGAAATTCGACGGGTTTTCGTTGGCACTTGAATGGTAGGCAAATGGCCTAGCAAAGCATGATCAAAAAGCACAGGAAAATCCATGATCTGTCTGATAAAACACTTTTGTTTCTCATCAAAACACCAGCGGCATGCATAAACAATAGCAATCCCAATGTGGTATTACTGATAATTAGTTTGGCAGACCCAATAGTTTAGAAGACACCCAACTGCGAAAACAGTGGATTTTGACCGGATTCGAACCAACGTCAGAAACAATATTCATCGGTGGTGTTGGTGTATTCTAACGTGAACTGATCGAGAAATCTTGCTTGAGCAGTCCGTCTTCTAGATAATTTGGTGAATTCCGTATGATCGATTTGGCTGGATAGATAGCTAAGTTTAACTGTAAAATTTCTGTGCTATAGCTTCGTAGCTCGGCCGGTAAAGCATTTGTTGCGTCTGAGCATGCTGTTTCTGTCGGTGGCTCGATTTCAGCCTAATTCCAGGTTTTTCGCAACAGTGTCCCTTTTAAATCCCAAATTTCACAAGAAGACTGGAGAAACGGACATGTTGTTATTACCTTTCCCGTTATTCTCAAGTTAACCATCACTCACACTTGATGGCAGCCGCCAAATTCAGACAGACATTCCGGCCAGCCTCTTTCAAACAGAAGCATCAGATTCAAGTTTCGATCTCATTTGAGTTAGTCAGTAGTGCATATCTTTGTCACGGCTCGGATTAGAACTCCGGCCACGCCTTCTTGAAGCAATCGTGTTCACATCTGCGCCATTGACCTCACATTTGACATAACCGAATTATCATATGTGAACGTTCAACAACCTTCGCCTATGAGTAACGATCAGGTTGCCAAATCGCCTCAACAGGAGACATAGTTACTGTCTGTTAACTCCAGTCGATAATCCTTTGATTAAGACTTTCTAGACAGGTCGAAATCTCCGATCTCATTAAACCTGTTGAGTGATATTTTTGTTTGCTGATGAGTAGTCGGGGATTCAATTAATTTCAAGTTGAACATCACTCACATTTGATCGTAGCCTCGAAATTCAGGTAGACTTTCCATCCAGCCTCCTTCAAAAACTAACAGTCAGTTCCCTGGCTAACATCAATCACCAATCCCTCCTATCTCGTCAAAGTGTGACCCGCTGGGTTTTTGGCCTGTTACTCCGAGACTAATTAGAATGGTGACTTGCACGTGTGCGGAAATGTTCGTATTGATCATTCCGGTTAGCTTGGTGCGACCAACAACAACAAAGACGACGACAACGACAATAACAACGGCCGTGCCTTCAGAAGTTATGCAAAAGTAGCGGAACATTTTCTGACTTGGACTTGACGAAATCATCGACTCCAACAACCTGGCGGTTCCAAGGACTACTGAAGAGTTACTGATACATAATCGGGGATTCGGTTAATTTCAAGTTGAGTTTCACTCGCGGCCTTTGCAACCAGACTGACTTTCCAGCCGGTCTCTTCCTAAAAAAGGAACAGACTCTAGTCACCATTCGTCTACAATTTCATGAGGCGATCCTGTCAACCATTGCGCTGCTGATCTCACAGTAGATACGACCGAATGTTCATAACTGGACGCCCAGCCAGTTTCACTGACCATTACCCACAAACCAAAGTGGTCGATTGTTCGGGTACGGTAATCCAACTGTGTTTAATGTGAGGTCAGCGGAACAGCGGTCACCATGACTGCCTCAGGAAGGAATGGTCGGAGTTCTAGTCCCGGCCGTGACAAGGGTACGAACTTTTGAGCTTTTGACAAAAACGAAACGCAAGCCTAGGTATTTTTTTGGAGAGAGGCTAGCTGGAGTCGTAATCTGAATAGGAAGCCTGTGACTAAGTATGAGTGATGTTCAACTTGAAACTTAAAGCGTTGTTTGCACCACGCCACTCAACAAAACAGGCTAGTTGCGTGTCGGGCGAATGACTGGCGCGCCGACGTGCGGAGACCGCTGTTCGTGATTCTGTCAGTCAAATGAAGACGCAGTGTTTATCCACTTTCATTCGTTGCTAACATGGCTGTCGTCTCCAGTAACCTAATTGCTGTTTCCAAAAGGAAGTTAACGTAAAAGACAGATGCACCTAATCTCCAGCTTCATACTACAGAACAATCACCGCCTCGATTCTGATTTTTGCAATTAGCGTCAGGAATTTGTTTCTGGACAAGAAAGCGACTTTACCCTCTCGAACCTGATTCTCTTTTTGCGCTTACCAGTTGCAGTTTGGATTTTTTTTGATAAGTCAACGAGGATACATGTAATCATTCTTTCTGGGTGGCTGTTTCTGTCACTGTCAACCAGATTGAGAGATTTCATACTGAAATTTCACTACCATTGGAGCGAAAGTTCAGAGTTTGAGGACACCTTGCTGACAAATTGGCTGTCACGTTGTGTTTAACCATGCTTGATAAGACTACGACCGGGTGATGCAACCAGGTATGGTATCTGTTTTCGGCTTGAACAATATCAGCTATACACAACATTGACGAGGACTCGCAGTTCCCCATTGGTTTGTGGTCGAGTTGAGAACTCTGTACGTATTTTGCTGTTCTTACATTCGTCATGAAGTTAAAGTGGGCGTTTAACCTCAACAAGCTGACTAACAGTATATATTGCCGTGGTATGAAACCAACATGTCCCGACGCGTTTGTTAATTCTCTCCAATGAATGTAGATCTAACACGTGTAACGTCTTATCGGGATAAACAATCGTTCAGTCGAACAAAAGACGTATTTGATATCCGTCAGACGGACAGCAAGCTTGCGCGGTCGACAAACCAAACACAAAGATCACGTGACCCAGTCCACAGCGTGACACAACAGATGTTTGGCATGGTAACTGAAAACGATCGGTATTTGCGCCTGTCCGTATAAATGGATACAGCGAAGACAAATTACGTTCATGTCCATCTGTTTTAAGTGATTGTGAAAAAATAGATACCAAGGTTTCGGGTTACAGCACGTTTCACTGTTTACAGACTCGTGGATGAATTCAACGTGAATTTGTGAGGAAGGGGTCGGGTTTGAGAGGTTATCTATTTTTCTTTAAGAAAAACACCAAGAAGTTGAGTAAAAATGAGAGCTATCGTAGGGACAGTCGTGAGACTTCTGACCCCGCGTGTCGCTGTTCTGTGCTTTCAAATGCCTTTTACTACTTTCGGTATCCAAAAGTGTTTATATACGTGCGTTTAGAGTCCTTCTCTTTATGACAGTTGATGATGGGAAGATGGAGGAGAACTGTGTCGGAAACAAACGGTAGAAGTGCCAAAACTGCTTCACTTCTCAGACCGAATGATGAAACTCACCGTTAGATGCTGTAAAATTTTGCAAGTTTTCAATCAGCAAGAGTCAGAAATCAGTTCTTCTCTTTGTCAACCTGATGACGTATAGATTAAGGAGTATACTGGATACTCAGTATGTTAAGAGAAAGACGGTGTAAACGGATGTCAAATCCGTAAAAGTAGCACACTTAGGACAAGCGACTAGCAAACTTCTAGGTGAAACATGGACATACTCAATGATAAAAGGTTTTTATCAGGTTATTCAAGGATACCGGATCACCCTCCATCGTGTTGTCCACGTACGGTAAGACTGGTTTGGCCAGCTGACCGCACATACATCAGTACACACGAACAAGTACATAATATCCATACTGAACTGAATGATACTACACTCTTAAGTGTTGGGTGTCGGTTCGAATGGGACCTCGGAGTATTTACGTGTCATCCAAAGTGATAAGCACTGTGAACTGAACACATATCTAGTCATTTATTATTTGACGATATGAGTTGTTTCAGTGGACTGACAGGTTGTTGTCACTAGTTAACTCAGTAGTGCAAGTGATCCAGAACCGATGGCTTCAAGAAAGAAAGAAGAGAAGGAGGGTGCTGATTCTCCTGCAAGGACAGCCTTCTCGAAATGCTTTCCTATGTGCAGCGCAAATAAATACAAGGTAAAAATAATTCCCCGAAATATATGAAATCTCCGGGCAGTAAATGTATAGCATGATTTTGAGCTTACCGTTGAAATGATACGCCCAGTTAAAACAGACCCATCTTGCAGCCTAATTTCTATGGTGACTTAAGCAGATACTTCTCGCATGAAGCACTATTCGTGTTCCCGTGCCAGCGTCCCCTCGTAATATCACATGGTAGTAATTACGTTCGACACCACATCGTAGTGAAATGGTACAACAGATTACTACGGATCGTGACTGAGCTGTTCAATCTAGAGTGTTATTAAGACGTGGGAATCGAGGTGGTTTAGGAGATGAATCCAAGGCAATTAATGTAAACCAATGGGTCTTACAAATAAACACTGCTCGGCTTGAAAAGCATGAAACGATTCAGGATTATGTCGAACTGCATCGTAGTAGAGGGGACAGACTATCCTTTAGGAGAACCAGTTCATCTGCTCTCAGATCGACACAACATATGCTGCACAGTTTTCGGTGCGTGCACTGCGACAATGTTAGAACAACAAAAAATAACCCATAAGAATTTGGTGCTGCTTCAAAGCACTAACTACTCTACGTTTGTTGGACATGTGTGGAATCACGCTGTCATACTTAACTAACCGGCAGACGGAATAGTAAGAAACGGATCATCGGGATAGAAGTTAAGCTACTTCGTCTTTTCAGGAATACTGTGGTTAAATGCAAGGTAAGTGAGAGATGAGGATGAACCAGTGGAACGGTCCCCGTAAAGCCTGAACAGGTGCGTTAACGAAGAGAAGTTTCGCAACGCTCTGGAATGACTTCTGTTGACCTAGGCTGTTTAAACGTGTCCCTTGGTCACGAAAGACCTTATACTACAGCCTAATCCCATAAGACTCCTGGGACAGATCATTGTATCTTTCTTAAACCAGTGTGCTTAGCATATATTTAAATATCACCGAAATTTTGAATGGACATCCTACTGGAATAGCACAGTAAAAAGAACTTCGGTGAGATCTCAGTAAAACTTTCTGAGACGGTTTGCAATAATAACGTCACCACACATAATGTCGAAGTGATCAAAAGCTTTACATACACATTTGGATAGGTAATAAATGCATACAATGACGGAACTCATGGTGATCATCAATAATAATAGATCTTCCAACTCCCACATATACTTTAGTGTGTAATAGTCAGGCATGTTTCAAGCCTGCCCAACAACGTTAAAACTGCCTCCCTCCACTTTTTATCCGACAACCTATGCACTATGTACAAACGGTGTGGCGCGAACTTGAGGTAGTCGGCTTGACATGGAAATACTATGAACAAACGTGCTTACTACGCTAAACAGTTTGAATCACAGAAGCATATCCTTTTTCCCAGATGACCTGTGGTGTCTAAACTTCCGGCTCTAACTGATCACATTCATTACAATAGTGTGGCAGAAAATGCGTAGTAATATACACACTTTTTTGTAAGGACAATACACCTCGTGAATTAAAGCAGTTCACGGCTAACATTCACGTGTAAACTATGGGCTGGACACTTTTGCCTCCGTTCTCATAATGTAAGCTGTTCGTAGAGTATGTTCCATTGGGTGTTATATGTTAGAAGCCACGCTCCGCAACCTCTGTCATCGTATGGTATGTCTCAGTCACTTAGCCTAATTGTGTGCTACAACGGCCAATAAAGTACGCATGCACTTCATACAGATACATGACCCACATTCCAGTAGCACCTACAAGCTTTTAAAGGTAGCTTTCGGATGAGATCACCCCACTGTTTTCCGTAGCCAACTGCTTACCGCCCCTAGCCGATTGGAAGACAAACTGATCAAAACCTGCAAGGACAGATAGTCTGTAGTGACTTTACATGGAAAGTGCACAGCACTTGCTCTCGAATCGTTGCATACTTATTAGCTTGGCGGAATATTTTAGTTCCTGTGGTATGCATAATATTTGTTGCACGGCCCGCAGAGATCAGGTATGAACCAGCAGATAAATGTGAATCCCAGTTGGAATACTAGATAGGCTGAATGGTACACGAATAACAGTTGGCGACTTTAATCTTCGGTACAGTTTTACGGTTGAGGTAAACTCACCTACGACTGACTGTCAGAAAAGCAGCTACTCTGGTACGTCCTGTACTTGTACTGGTAAGGACACAGTGGGCGTGGTCGTGCCCAAGGTCTTGTACAAACGACCCTGGAAACTGACTAGTCCGCCCAGACAAATTAGACTTGGTCAATAGGTTTCGTGTGCATTCCAGTTGTTCGGTCGGTAGAATCGGACGCTTCAATGATCACATGTTGACGCACATGGTTTGGTACCAATAAGGTCATGGTTATAAACGGGAGGTTAAAGCTAATTTCTGAAGGAAAATGCCTCGCTTTGTTGAGTAGTTTGAGTACAACGATTCGGCACGTTTGCCACACATAGTAAGGTTAACTGAGTAAGTGTTGGGACCAAGTGTGGGAACAAAAAGGAAAGAATTTGATCGCCCGTTCAAATAAACTGAAGGTCAGTAGGATCGAAACAATGGAAGATGCACCTTACTGCGTTCTAATTTCCAAATAAAATGTCCCCATCACAAAGTTAGCGAAAGCTGGTCTGTGGTTTCTACACCTCTCGATCGCCTTGTTTTGACTAAAATGTTATGAATGAGATAGTGAAAAATAACTGTGCTCAGAGGGGTGTTTATGTGAGTGAATGCCGCTGTTAAACAGATAGCGTTTGGCGCTGCATTTGGTCAGTACTTGAAGTTCTCTTACGCAAACGGTATTTTCTTTCTAACTAACAAAATTACAACAGGGAATTGCAACCAAATGTACACTGTTGACAAATCTGAATATCTTTCATCTCTATTGCCTTTCCTTGATCAAAGCTGTTTGCTTTTCTTAAATTCACACTGCTTGGCTCCAACGTCCTCTAGGCCCCTTTGTGATGCAATGTAATAGTTAATTTTAATGACGGCGATGACACCTGAAACCATCATCTACATCTCAAGATTTGTTCTCTTGAATTCGTGGAGCAAGTAGGTCTACTAGCCGTGGGAAATTTTCAGTAATAATTGAGCAAACAATAAAAGCTGACGCTTTCTAGGAGTATGTGTGATGGTCGGACACTTGTTCGAGTGTCGCCGATTCAGACCTACCTGCCCCGTAAGGCCTCCGGTAAAACCTAGCTCAGTGCTAGCGTATCCCTAATAAGTCGGGCTGCAGGTCTGATGGATAGGAGTTCACTGAAAATGCCAAGATAACTCTACATGAACATCTTCACTGTTAATTGTTCTTAAATTGGACATTTTTCGCGTTTTGTAACGCGTACTTTGGCCTACTTAGTTTTTGAAAATAAAGAATAATCTACCAATGGGGTAATCTGCTATGTTCAGGACCAGTGAGCGCATTAAGAATTTGGACGATTTTCTGGTTTAGACCTGACTTGACTTGAGAGTGTACCCATTTAGTCTGAAAGTAACTCTGAACGTGTTAAAATCCGAGAAAAATGGGTTTACGGATCAATGGTAAATAAGATATGATATCCGGACGAACGAAAACATGGGGAAAGCGGAGCTGGCTAGCTCAAAGTGCAGTGTAAGCATTTTGGCCAACGTGATCACCGTCTGTGAGCATACGTGTGCAAACATAAATCAGTGGTTTGGTGGAACTTTTGTTTAAGAAGCTGAGAACAACGCATGGGAAAATGAGTTTGTGGTCCGTGGTTGTCTCAGTCTAGAACAAAAGAAAAAGGGAAGCGGATGAAAACCGTTCAATGTGTCTGAAGGGGAGATGGTCTAGGGGTGTTAATCCAACATTTCAAAAGTGGTGTCGTAAACTATGTAGTCAAATCACTGATGAAAAGACTTAAAAGGATCTATTGTGCGGAAGTTCTTCTTTGAATGAAGTGAACGGTTTATGTGTTGGTGGAAGACAAACCACAGTAGTCAGCGCACCAGCTGGAAAAGCACAGCATACTCACAATGCGCTGTCAATATATCAACTACTTGCTTTACTGGTAAATAATACAGCAGATTTGGTCAGTTTGGAGGAGGCCCGATTACGAAAAATTTGGACTTCGGCCAGATTCGAACTGGCGACATAAACAACATACCCAGTTCAGCTAGTAGAGAGTTTGCCGCCTTTAGATATGCTGTTCCTGTCGTTAGTTCAAATCTAGCCAAAGTGCAGGTTTTTTCGCAATTGAGTCTTCTATAGGTAACTTGCCGCTTGTTCAATGATCGTTGTTACACAATACGGAAAGTGACTATTTAGCAGTTGGAAAATTATATTGGTGAACATAAATGAACAGAGAAGACTACGCTTGTCGTATACAACTGTGCGGGCACATTGCGTTAGCGTGTAACTCAAACATAATATCCTATTTGATACAGTAAGATATACAACCCTTTATGGATGAAAAAATATTGTACGTGGACTGTTCTGCTAATTTCGATTTCCTTGTTGATCTGTCGATTTTCGGCATACTGAAAAACAGCTTGATTTATACTTGCTTTCTTGAAATGTACGGAAAGAACCTAACTGAGAAGCAACTGAACAACTATACAGTGTTTAGTCCAGGCAACGCCCTAGTGATCGACCGGCGGACTATCGTGTGTATTGGATTTGCCGTCACTTTATGAGCTCTTTAAGGAAATGTTTACCAAACGTAAATTCGTGAACATTCATGTTTTTCATTTCTTCAAGTCTTGTTTTTAAAAAATCATGGTTGCCATAACATCGAATCGCAACAGTTATACATCCACTAGTTACCGACAGAAGTTTAGGCTGACCCCAAGTGAACCAGGTTTTGATAAAGTTGCAACTTTCAATTGTGTTTCCTGTTGCCGACAGACATTCACTTTCATTGAGGCTGTACCGGAATGTGAAAACGTCAAAATGCGTAATAAAGCTTTATTTAAATTCCATTAAGTTCTCTTTTGTTTGAATAAGTTGGGTGAGGCATGTTTTACAATTCCAGTCTGTCAGACAGTTGTGCAAAATATATGCACCAAGCAAAATCCTAAGGAGATCAAAAAATCTTTCAGGGACCGGCACAAGTAACTGTGACGATCGGATTTATATAGCCTTTTCATGTATTGCACCTGACCAAGGGACATTTTGGTCGCTGTCGCTAAAGAAAATTCAGCTGAAATACATATATAACTTGATAATAAATATGACTGACTCTAGGCTTATACTATACTGTGGCTTGAAGTAAAATGGCGGAGTAAGAAAGTTAGAACACAAAATTTAAACAAATTATTAAGTTAAGAATAGACTTTGTAAGACAATGGAATTTGCGTAACAAATTTGGAGACGGCACTAGGTCTTTTGGTAAACATGAGTGAACTTGTAATAGGCTTACTGTCTTTATACTAAAAGAATCTTTGATTCCTCTCAGTCTGGATGACTATACACGTCTCATGGAATTTTGCTGCCGAGACTGTTGAGAGAACTTGTCAATCACTCAAACCATAGGTTCCCAGCAATTCTGGTATGTATTGACGTTGTATTAACACATATGCTTGACCGCTGAGGGCGATACTGACTACTGCTCTTGACTGTACTATTGGATTGATGTTGCTAGTTTCGGTTTCATTTGTTTCGTGAACGTAAAACAGCTTTGTTGTTATATTAATCCTATTAATCTACCTCGAAACAGAATCAGAGAAATCGATCAAATCACGTTAGTGACGCGTGAATTTCATTCAGGCCAGCGTAATCAGTGTTCGAAGAAGAAATGTTACAAATCGAACAGATAGATGATCATTCCTAATGTGGATGAATGTAAGTTACCAAGTGCTTTTGCAGATTTAGTTGGACACAATACCGTATGACTTAAAGTTAAGAACAAGACTAGAGCGTCAGAAGACCGTGATTCGGTGAGAGTACATAAAGTATAAAATGCTTTGCACGTGTGCAGCCGCAAAATAACTTAATGAATACGTATCGTTCTAAGTGAATCCACTAATGTTCCGCTATCAAAAATGTGTCCATCTTGTTGGTTAGTTTGTTTATCGCTGAGATTACTGCAATACGTCTTCAATGAAACCCAAATTACCCACTTCGAATGTCATCTCCGCCAATTTTGAACTCCGATCTGCTCAAAGGCTAATTTATTTAGTCCTATTTTGTTCTTCACGTCAGACACATGGACGTTTCAAATGACTCATCTCTTGTTCAACACATTGCTTATGTGGTTTCCTGAAGCAAATTTTTACAGCCTTCATTCTCTGTAGCCACACAGTGTGTGCCGTTCAAAATAGCCGCCAATTTAATTCTACCTAATTGTGGTGAATACATCGAGAATTAAAAAGTCTCAATGGATGCACGAAGATTAGTAGAACCAGAAAGCAACTGGAGTGGATCATCATTGACAACGAGGGATCTGTAAAATTACAATTTTGAACCACGCAGTAACAGTGCTCTTAGACGAATACATGGAATCATAAATGAAATTTCAGTTAGAATGTTTACATAAACCGAATTTCAGGTGAGTTCCAGATTCTACTGACATTCAACCTTAACCGCTCACGGTTCGTTCGAAGTTTGGAGGGTACGCAGTTGCGATAGCTCTGAGCGGAAGTTAAATTTGAGTCAGAAAAAACTCTTTCAGCCTAAGCGGTATACATCGTATCAGCCGAGCTATCAGGGTACGCGTCAAATTCATAATTTTAGCATTTGAGATGGATTAGTTAGACAACACATCGTCATCTGGGATTCACTAAATAATCTATGGGACCAATTTTCTTGGATGGATTGCTTAAGTGGTTAAAGATGGAATTTGCTGGAGAGAATGTTATGGTTTAAAACCGTGTTATTGTGTATAAATTTTCGCGCTGGTATATTCCCATTTTATTCCTTAGTTTTTTCATGAGCTTGGTCTGTTGATTAACTCAGGCAAACAGGTTGTTTTCTAAGTGACGCAGACTGTACAAAATTTTGCGTTGAAGGTCAAGTTTCTCTTAGTTTACATTCATAAACCGTCGGTTCTGATAGTTCGTCACATTCTCTATGATAAATTTTTTAGAGTAGAATAAAGACATACTGTGATAAGTCGAAACTCTGTTTACTCTCAGAAGTCACAAACGTGAAAACTACTGATCATTTAATCAACAAGTGAAAGGACATCTGTACAAAGTTTCAACCTCATCTGAATAGCAACACACGGGGATTTTCTCCAACCAAATAAAATTTCCTAAGAATTATAGGGTGTACACAACTTGGCTTTTCTAGCTGGATTTTGTTTCATTCACTTCAATATAGTCACTCTGTTGATAAGTAAGAAATTATCACACTATCTCCTAGAATATAAATTGAAATAAAACTGGTTTGAGCCGGTTTTGATTAGAAAGAATAAAAAAGGCTGAAGTAATGTTTTTATAGAACAATCTACGTGAGATGTTCACCAGCATGCTGCAGTTAAGCAATCGTGACCAGTTTAGAACCAACAGCTGGATAGACTACCTGATCACACATTCTTGTATTGGACTACTTAGAGTTGATGCGCCATGTTCCATTACATATCGTCCGCACTCACATAAGTGGTTGGATAAAACGCATATACTAAACCTAATTATTTCATTTTATCATTCGGTCGCGCTCCCCTGGACACAATGAAATGGCGCGCGCGTCACGGTTTAAAGGAATACTGTGTGGGCGCATGTGCCCTTGCACCTCCACTGTAAACTCATTCACCTTGGTTAGCGAACTGTTCTGGAAGTCAGCGACACTCTGATAGCCAACTAGTGAGTGGACAAAAATAACCGTACTAATTATTGCCAAGCGTTACAGAGTATTATGCAGTCAGTACCAGAAGAACCCGATGGGTTGCCTCAGTCTTTCTTATCGTATAAGTTCGGATGATACACTCCGATGACCATAATTTCGGGTTTCAATTGCAAACAGTACCCTGAACGAGCTGACTTAATCAATTTGGTGGCCTGCTTTCAGGGTGTCTTTAATAACGTACGACGGAGCATTGGGAGCCGCAGATTTACCAGTTTGAAGTTGTCGTGCCATCAGATTTTCTAGCCACTTCTGGATGTGGATGGCTATCAGCCGAATAAGTTATATACGTATTACCCCCATATAAAACTCGTTGCAACCGCAGATTACATCATGTGAGATGACGAACAGTTAGATAAATTGCGTTCACTGTCATGTACACCTGATCCATTGGCCGCTGGGACCGAGAAACCTGTTGTAATCGCGTACGTGAATGGTGAGGGTGACTGGAATTTCGGTCCGACTGAGAGTTAGTTGATTCCTTTTTAACAGCAAAAATATAAAAATGCGACAGTTCCCTCCTGGAAAGTTCATTAAATTTATCTAACACAAGAAATCATGAGAAAGGGACGATCCAATCCATGCAGCATTGGCGTAGAGTATATCAAGACAATATTGTATATTACTCATAATTTTTGTGTGTGGAAAGCAGAATGCTCAGCCATTATTTCACACACTTCAAACTTACCTACTTCCACTTTGAGCCTACACTCAGGCAAACTTGTGCGACTTTAGCAAGACAACTTAGAGATCAAAACAACGATTACTAGGAAACTTAGCTACTATATTAACTAGACAAACTGTGAACCATGAGGCCGAACCAATTGAAAATCAATGGGGATTATTATACAAGATTGTATGAAAAAACAGTGACATTTACCAGACAACCTAACAGTAAAAAGCGGCTAATTGGATAGTATAGAATGTAATGAAGTGAACAGTACTTAATTGTGTTGATAAACGTCATGTAGAAAGATTGAAAAGACATGGAAGTCATACACCGTTTTAAGTTCAAGTACTGATCCCAAAATTCAAGTTGTCCAGAAATTGTAATTTTCTATTTTCCAACCATTCTTTTTATCTAATTCAGTCAGTGTGTAACAGAGCTTTGATCATGTCAAACACTATTACATTTTTTTGTTCTAAAATGTAAAAGACTGATCTTTTACATGTCGAGGAATCTCTGCTCCCTATTGGTGCAGTGATCGATATTAATGTGCTCTGGAAGTTGTTCGGCTTGTTTGCAACTTATCAGTAGATTTCAAACAACTTCAGTAGTGCAGTTCGTTAGTATTCCAATAATTTACTTGTTTTAATTAATCAATTAATTAATTCTTTGCTCCCCAAAGCATGGTGTGCTTCTAATTTTTCTCATCCGGTTCTACCATTCTACAGGTTGCAGGTCCAACTTTGTTGTCACGTGCTCGTACCTGCAATTGTTCTGCCATTCGTTTGTCTGTTACCACTTCTGTCTGGTTCTTACTATTTGTTTATGTATGCACTGACTTTCCAACGGAATCGATAACTGTTTTTCTGTCCCTAGAAAATGTAAACACGTGGAAGGTTGTTCGGTAACGTTCCCGAGTGCACACAGACACTTACTGACTTTTAGGCACGACGAGAAAACTAATGAGTTGACCGATTCTGCTGGTAACAGATATGCAGAAACTCGATTCCCGTAATAACCATTACCAAGTCACTTATGTAAGGGTAACATGTAGGATAACTAGCAGTGCAACGAACCGGCTGAACATTCAAACGACGCCATATTTTGTCCAGCTAAGTAACCGTTGTATGACTGTGCACTTCGCGACGTGAGCTTTTATCTCCTTTTGGCACAGCTTGACAAGTTAATCGGATTCCCTTTTTTGACATCTTGTTGCCGTATCCATGCCTAGACATAAACGTTCCCACAGAGCATTCCCATTAGTTGAGTATGCAGACGGTGACTGCGAGCGTCTGTGCATTCGGAAGAGGGTTTTCGGGCTAGTTAATATGTGAGCACGTATAGACAGACTGGGACAGTGAGCACCATTTAAACGGCTTGACACATGATGGGCCGAGTGGTCCAGCGAGGCGACGGCTACATTTCCAAACGGTCGGCTCAAATCTTATGAAAACAACATACAACGACATAGTGCGGGGATGTTTCAGTTCACTGACAGATTGGTTGCTGCGTAACTGACATAAGTTATTTGAACAACTGTCTGTCAGCAAAAAATTCAGTTCTCATCTACAACGACTGTTTGAGTAGTGACTTGTTCAAACCTGAAACAAAGTTTTCCATACACTACAGAGTGCGAGATACTTGTTCCCGTTTGTTTTTCTGGTCGTGTAGGCTGTTGTTGCTACGACGGCATGTTGCAGAACGACTGCCCGCCCGTTGCGCGGGAACATCCGAGAAGCGTGTATTTTTAATAGTGGATTACCTTGTGTCGTGGTCAACATGCTTCAGTGGAAACATTTGACCACTGTAAGAAGCCTTGTCTGTGTATCGTAGCCACACTACTCGGTTCAAGTTGGGTCGCTGCAGTTTGGACCAAACGGACAAACTACTCGGGGTACTCTGCTGTTTGAGACTCGAAATTCATCATGGCTTTCAGCTATAAGATGACATATTTGTTGGTAGTGTGGGCGGAATTTACGTGCTCGCCTCGCGCATATAAACGCAACCGAATACTCTCAAGCGAGGAACTTAGGGTTGAAACAGGCTAGTGATGGAGTTCATGTCGAGTGAGACAAAACGGTACCAGTTCGTCGACAAGCCTTAGTAGAGGTGTAGACTGCATTTGAGACCACCCGTATCTTGCGATTCTCGTGTGCTATGGTTTGTCACAATTGTATCCGACGCGATGCGTTTGCGTGAAGCCAGTCTTGATTAAAAACTTGTGTTCATAGTGGGCGTAGTCAAAGATTACTGGCCGCTGAACGTCTACTGTCTGTTCCACTTCAAGCTCTTGACACGGCTTACGAATATACGCTAACAAACTAATGTTAGATGTGCACATTTAGCCACATTCTCCGATAGACCAGTGGAGTGGTTCCACCGACCTACCCTTGTTTACTTCTCAGTCAGCCAAGACTTGCACAGAGACAGCTTAATCATAACATCAAAATGTTTCAGAGAGCTCGTTAAATCTGATTAATGATTCGACAGACTTGAATTTCTGAGAAGAGGTCTAGACCGTAACAAAGTCTCGCTACTGACCTAGTGACTGTGAGACCCAAGGTGAACTAGACAAAGAACGGGAGCTAAAGCCAACTTTATACTCTATTCCAACAGCCCACATTACACGTTTGAATACTACTTTAAGACTGCTTAAGGTGGATATCTAATAACGACTGCCTGAAACGTTTGCATTTTGTTTAATGAAGACTGAATCATGCCAGTGCGATTAGCAATTTTCTGAAAGAAGCTTAGTGGTTTTACTTACTGGAAAATACGTCTTAGTTCTGAGCACTGAGGGATGCTGTCTGTCTCACTACTGTGGGGGTTTTGTTGACGAAAAGTTATTGATGTTGAAAAGCTCAAGTGTAATTTTAACAGGATAACGAATAATCCCCGTCTAGCTCAAACAGAGTTCTTGCATTTCACTGATTCTCCAGCTCTTGTTGGGAGCTCAACCTTTTTCAACGAACATACCCGAGTGAAATCAAATAAAGCAAGGGGACCTGATGGCCTATCATTGATTGTTTCTCAAGAATATGTGGAATTTTTATGCTAATCACCAGCTGAGTTATTCACTCGATGTTTCAGTCAATGCAAGATTGTTGACTGCTAGAGGAAAGCGTGTGTACCACCAACTCCTAAAAATAGAAACGGCTAAATCTCATCCGGTCTCAGGTAAATTTGCCACAATGAAAGTTTTTGAAAAACTTATTCTTGCTCAAATGAAAATTCAGGTGAACATAACGGATTCTAGTCAGTTTGCCTGTCGTCATTCACACTCAGTCCGGGATGTTCCCGCCTGTCTAATTGATTCCATTGTGTCGTCGTTTGATGGGAAATCAAAAGCCGTTCGCATATGTTTCCTCGACTGTTGCAATGCTTTGAAAGCGTTGACAAAACGACGTTATTTAGAGTTCACAAGAAGTCTGGAATTCAGGCCTCAACAGTCGAGCTTATACGTGATCACTTTGCAAACAGAAGTCAGTTCACTCATTCAGGTGGTCAAGCCTCATCGTCACTCACCATTGTCTTTTGTGTTCTAATGGGCGCAATTTTGTCCTCTGTTTTTACTTTCATTTTAAATTGCATCCTAGTCGGAAAATAACCATACGTATGTAAACAAAGATGCAAATGCTGTGGTGTGGGGTAACAAAAGTTCTGCCAGATTTTCTTCTCCTGTCTTGATGCACAGTTTATCTGAGCTAGCAAGCTGGTCTAAGTATCGCATCTTGTTCCTAACACATTCAAATATGCTGACGTTCTGGTTTTCCACATGCAAAGAAACCAATGTAGAACACTGTCTAATAGCTGCTTCACTCGTTACATAAATAACGAATCATTACCTCAATTGTTTTCGGTCAAATATCTGGGTAATACTTCAGGCAGCGATATGACATGATCACTTCATGTTATTGGTGTCCTCACGAAAGTCTGGTGGCTTTCTTTCCATATCCGGTACTTAACTTCTCTCTCCATTTCCTATCACTTGGTCAGTTGTTTCACTAGGGCTTGTGTGCTTCTCAACTGGATGTATCGTTGGCTTGTTGATAAAAGACTTTTAACTTTTGCTAGTCATCTGTCTTGTTGGATTGACACCCCCCCCCCACAAAATCCGCTGATTTTAGTGCTTCTCATCATTTAAGAATGTACAAACACTTTTCAACGAAAATCATATTTGACACAACCCAGTCTTTGTATTCCGACCTCCCCAAATGCTTTTCCAGAGCTTTTATTAAATCCTTTACTTTATTTGCACGTATCCAATCTTATTATCCTCCCGTTATTCCTTATTTGATTCACTTTCTACACAAACTGATCATTCTCATCCTTGAATTAAACTCAAAACTGAACCACTTCATATTTTTCACAAGTGATCCTGACTGTCGTCGATTTTCTCAATCCAACTTTGAGTTTTATATTTGTACTAATAGATGTTTGGTCTAGGAACACTTATTCAAATGTTTCGCATTTGCTAAAGGTGTGATTATGTCAAAAAAACAAAGCCGAAAATTCACGTATCGGTGTTCATAAAACATTTTATTAACTTGACTGGCATGATTAATTATGTGATTGTTGAAGTTGTAAATGTTTCTAGTTTGCTTCCTTTCTATTTAGTTAGCTGTAGTAATATCGGAGAGGTCTCCAAGGCAACCTTTTCCGTGCATCCGGTATTCTAGTAAAATACCTATCATTTTGTCCTGGCTGCTTTACCTTATGTTGGGCTGAAGAACATTTTATTATTTTGGCCTAAATAACAATTATTATAGTCAAATTATAAAACAGAAAATACAGTATTTATTAAGCTCACAAGGGAAGCTTTTTGTTTTGTGAATCGAACTGTAGACTTAAAACAAAATAGCAGTGTGTACAATGTAAAATTATCTACGCACATCTGGACACATATTATCCTGCCCACGGTTTGGCGCGACCATTGATCATGAACACAGGTTCACCCCCATAACATGTTTAGGCGGAACCAGGAGGAGACACTATATCGTGCTTCGATTCCATCACACGTGCCTAAACGGTCCTTCTGGCAGGATGTTTGACTGTAAGACTTGGACAGTTGCATACAGCAAACAAATTGTATGTTAAAGACTAGGGTCATATCAACACGTTCCTCATCTAGCAAGGTTTCAATCCCTGAGTCACAACAACCAAAATCATTTTTATTGTGCTCCAACGACTTTGATAAATCCAAACATTTTCTTAAACAGCGTTTTTATTTACGTATATTTAGGGCAATGCTACCACGTTTTATATATATATATATATGTATATATAACTAGTGACGTCACTCAGATTCTGATTGCAAGTAACTCTTGAGTTAGTACCTTCCAGTACTTGTATACGCTATCGCTTGCGGGCACGCTTTCAGAACTAGACGTACGGCATCGTTGTCTAAGTTCAAACAATTCCACACAAACTAACAGAAAATCCTTGCAGTTTACTCTGAAATCTGGTCGACAATAATTCAATTGGAGCTTGCATTTAACCGTTTTTGGGAGTCTTTGTCAGAATGCATCAGTATGATCCGCGTGAATAATAGTCAAACGCAGCGAAGTCCCGTTAGTTACAAATCTACTGGAGTTCTTGCCCATGTAGTTTAACAAAAATGGTGTTTATCTGAACTATACAATAATATGCAGAACATTAACTTTTTTAACTGTTCTATGTCAACTTCTTCAAAATATTTTCATTCTTAGTCCCATTGTAAATAAACCGCTTATTCAAAACCATTAAAATACAGCGGGCGTTAAGAGGCAGAAATTTTCCGTTTCCGCGGAGTGCGTTGTTTCATAGTGTCAAGTATAATTTCCTGTTCATTTTTGCCACTTCAATCGCAGTACGTTACCGAAATTGCGAAATAGTTTACTTACCCAATTTTTTAAAATACATTCCTGTGTAAAGTATATTTGGAATACTAAGTGAATCTGGATCAAAACTAAAAACAAGACAGCCTTCGTTGTGAGTTAACAACACTCCTCAAACAGTCTTCGTTCTGTGCGAATGTGGAGGCACCTCAAAAATGTTCTCCAAACTAGGGATCATGCTAGTGACTTTTCACACTAATCTTAAAAATTTAACTCACAGAAGATTGGACAACTATCTACCCTAATCGAGGTCATGGAAGACTATCGCCAATCAACTGGTGATTAGAAAGAAGTGATTTCATCCGATGTAGAATATGTCACATCAGTCATTAAGTTATGCCCGGAAACTAAAGGTGGACATGTTAAAATTTCAAGTGAAAACACACCACGGTTTGGACTTTTCACATATGAATCGCAGATTATATTGTTGAGAAGAATGTGCCAGTACGTATGATTAGGAGCCGATATATCGCGTAAGAATCATACAAATGAGTTTGATTGGCTAGTGGTAACTTTCCGAAATGAGCTCCACATACTTGTGATGAATGCAACTTGTCGGGTGTTCCCGGGCTCGAGTAAAAAGTGATCCTAAAAGGATTTGACTACTTGGAGACCGTTCTGAATAGTTGAAGACAACGGCTGGCCTCAAGAGTGCAGGTGTAGTTGGAAATGTCTCACTACTATAGAAGAGTGCATACAAAACAAGAAGACTGTAGGCCCCGTCTATTCAACTATGGACAGACGGTGAGTAATAATATAATTTAAACCGGAGTTAAGATTCACGACAGCAGAAAAGGACCGAGAGCCGTAGACACAATCACACTTTATAAGTTTAGAACACAGCTCACAGTTCATTGCAGCTGTCGCTTTCCAACAGCTCTTTCAGCTAGCCTGTTTTGAAAAAAAGCACTATGTTCGAGTTTAGTTTTTGTTGAACGTCATCATTGGTGCATATCTGTGCCTTGACCGCCAGTTCAAATCCAGCCACATTTTTTGAGGTAACCCTTTGACTACTGCTTCAGTGGCTTTAGGCCAGACACGACATAAGTAGCATTTGCAAATGCTCAGTCACATTCGCGCGTAAGTGATGTTCAAACTTCCAAACCGCTTACAGAGAAGATAATAACTGTCCTGATGGAGTGGTGGTGGTGGTCAGATTTCAACTTCCGGTCGTCGCAAGAATATATACTACTGACGAACCCTAACAAAGTTGGAGTACAGTACTTCTTTTCGAATGGACTGGCTGAAAAGTCTATGGGAATGAAGAGGCTGCAGTCACCCTTGAGCGATGTCCAAATTGCAAAACACAAAATCCTCTATCCCTTTTCACTTTTACAAGCGATGATACGATATGCCGATTGGTTATCTCACCAATAACGTTAAAGTAATCAGTACACTCCTGATTGGTTGTACTCGTGTTGATTTAATCGACGTACACAACAGTATGACGTGCTGTGGCCCCCAAACTGCTATTTCAGAATCGAAAATTTAAACCGCATGGACTGAAAACGATCGAACGCGTACTCAGTACAACCATTCCCTAGCAGGACAGTTGAAATCTTTAAGCCTGCTTAGACATATAGCACTGCCGGAACGTTTTAAATAACATGGGTGAGTTGTACAAATCAGCGTACTTCTTAGTTTCCGTTCCTCCACAAACCTCACTAATGTGGGCAACAATAAAATTGTTTCACGTTGGCGTCTTCTACTGAACGCCACCCATCTCTAGCCGTTTGATGTGGCGTTCGTTATGACGAATAGTGGAGCACCACCTAAGCTGCACACATGGGTGCCGTGGCAAGAACCATACAGCATCACTGAGAACAACCTTTCAGGGTTTAAACGGCTTGTGGGTAGCTTACTACAGAACGTTGATAATTTATAGATCGGCTCTAGAGAACAGGGTTTTCTCGACATATCCGTGCATCTGTCCTAAGGTGGCTCCTATACAACGCAAAATGATGAATTGGTCATCTAATTAATATCGCCTTTGTTTTTTCACCACCTCCAGGAGGTGGGTTTTCATAACCGAGATAAAGCTGTATTGACACACGGGAAACTAAAGTTGTACACAAACTAGACGGAGATGCAACTGCGTCTTCAGTTGAAAGTATTAGGTAAGCTTTAACTGAGGCAGAAATAACAATAGAGTATACAGCCAATGGGTGTCACACTGTTTGGTGATTCCGATACTGTACTACCTGCAACATATAATTTGCATGTACATTTAATCTTTCGGAAGTTCACGTAGTACGCATATTCCTTTTCTAAATTCTCCCAAGTTCTGATGTTGGTCAGTCTTGTCAGACCTTTGTTTAGTTGGGTTTTTCATAGCTTCTCTATGTTACCAAATTTCAGAATATTTTTGGGATCAACACCAATTTTTTTCGACCGGACACCCAAATGGTAAAACAATCTTGTTCGGGTTGCATACATTTGAACAAAACAGCAAACAAGAATGTTTTGTTTGATACTTACTCTAACTAATAGTAACCGAGATAGATAAGAAGACCGGTCGAAAGAGAAGGCGGATTGTGTTTGTTAACAGTTACTCGAATAGTAAATCAGCTTGATTACAGGTCAAATAAATTTAGGCGTCTCCACGAGCTTCCCTTGAGCATGGATGTCAGGTTCGAGCAACTGTGTACTAATGACTTCTGTAAGAGTTATCACCCAGCGCTTCACAAGCTTACACAGATTTCAGAGCACTTGATAGATATGTCTTGTCCTTGCTAACAGAATGAATATATTCCGTCAACTGAACGACGGTCGTGTTTCCACCTGTTTTGCTCATGTAACTGTTCGACCACGCCGAATGATGTTCACGTACTTTATATCAAAATTATTTTGTAGTACGGCCAATACATAATGTTGTAGATAAAAAACTAAATCGGTGTACACAGGAGTTGGTGACAGATCATAGAACGCTGTATTCGAGTTATGACGTGATAATGAGGATTGAACGGAACCTCGAACTGAAGTGTGCTACGAAGCAAATTGTTTCCGTTAACGTTTTGAGCTTCCTTATGACAACTTTAGTCATAAAATCTTTCTTGAATAGGCTATAAATAAAGATTCGTTTCTCATTTACGGAGAGAGAGAGAGAGTGAGTTAGAATTTGCGAATCGCTATCTGGATAGATTAGCCACTCTATATGAATACTTGCCACGGAAAGTCAATGTCGATTTGTAGAGTTTTACTGATACGGATCTTTACTGTCCTTCCCACCAAATGTCGCATGGAGTTTCGTTTTCTATTCAAAGGATGGAAACTGCCAAATAGAATCCATTGGCCAACTTAAGTCGACATTTTCCGCATTTTTTGTCGCGTTGAGTCATCTCTCTTCGATAGGACTGTTGAATTCTGATTACGATGAATTTACCATCGTTATGGTTTGAGTAAAATACTCATAGGATACCTATCTTAATGTAATGTTTATTAGTGATGTATTGTATGTATACGTCGCATAGTTGAAGTGTAAATGCTTAAGTGGTAACATTCGGTTGATTACTTTCCAGCTTCCTGTGGAAAACCACTGATATTTGATTCCTCTGTCGATAGATTCAATTGTCAAATAGAAAGTGAACGTTATCCAAACATATCATCAGGATTTATGTCAAAGCATTCCTTGAAATGTTTGCCTATCTTTCGTTAAGTTTGATTTAATTGCCTAAGCAGTTTATTGTCTCCTGTCAATGGATAGTCAGGTAACATCAATGAAAACATTGATCGGTTTCATTTGTTTAAGTCTGGAACTATAATGCCGATCTGAAGCGTGTTTCGAAGGCTAGACTCTACTTTGTCCAACCTAAGAAATTAAGGCAAACTGGGAAACTGTTTGATCAGAGATTGGTAGGGAGTTTCCCAAATCCAAAAATGGGTCTCAGATGGAAACCCACGTTGAACACTTTGAGCACACCTTGTAGACTTAACACTATCGTTAGAGTTGACAGGATGCGATCAAAAATAGCTGTGTCAAAACCTCATTTTTTGTTTTATTCTACACAGGCTTCTAAATAACTCCGTTTATGCTTCTGATTCCTTGACTAGTGCCGCTCTCATTTTTTCATCAAGACGCCGTTTGACCAAGAGCTGTACTGATGAGGATGTCCAGTTCTACCACTGACGGTAAGAACTAACCAAATTTGTTGTTAGTCTTCACTCAAAACTTATGTTTAACGAGTCTGTTGTGACCGCAAAAGACGCTTGGCCCGAGAATTCGTCCATTGCGCCGTACACTCATTTGCACGTCAGACATGCATTCAAACACATCATTGTCATTCGCTTTGGTGGAACTTTTGCCATGGCGTGTACACACTATTCCGATAGTCTATTTTTGTCCGTCGTCTTCCTGGCGTTCGGAGCTTGCTCTTCTGTTCCTGAATGTCTCCTGTAGGTAATATACTACTCGTGAGTAGTATACTTCTCACAACGAAACTGCCTGTCATACAACAAACTTAACTGATTGTAGAAGATTTCAGTATAAAATTCTGCATCAGTACAACTATTCTCACGCCACAGACACCGGAAGTTATGTTTTAAAGATAAAGCCTCAAACAAAATTCTGTTATAGTTCAAAGATGAAAAGTTATGACCTTCTTTTTGGACTACCTGGAAATTCGGAGCAAGATTTCAATGAATTCAGCTGATTTTACAACTGGGTCAGCTTGTTACATCAGTGTTGGTGAAAATGTCCAGGACTGGATGATCGCTTGCGGACACTTCATCACGCTGTAGTAGTGCATGTCTGGGTGCGTTGAAACGTTGGACCGGCATGATTGCCCGTTTTTTCCCAAGATAGTCCAAGAAACTGACTAACTGATACCTTTATTCTGCGGTACCAACACGGATAGATCTTTCTAAATGGAAGTGGGCTAAGACGTTTCCATGCTTTAAATTTCCAATGTTTCGAACGTCCACAAACTAGTTACTGCAACTTGAGTTATCTTTGTGTAAAAATCTTTGGCATAAATTTTACTGCAACAGGTGGAGTGAAAAAGATCGCACATATCGGCTCTCTAAACACACCAATCGCCCACCGTACTTCGGCTTGTAGCATGATCTCTTTCCATCGAAAACTTACTTTGTCGACGTTTATCTCATTTTCGTCGGAATAAACGAAACTTATGGTGTTTGTTTCAGTAACCATAAGGACACAAGTTAAACAGATGCTATTAGGAACGTTTTCAATCAGAACCACTCCACTTCTGAACAGATGTTACATAGCTGTACTGGATTGCATATTTTACATTCAGCATCACTCATGAATTGAATAAACGGGCTTTGTGTGAGATTACTTGTTGCAACTACTATAGTGCTTTTACATGCGTGCATGTGTATTTGTTTTACAGGTTCAACATTCCCTTTTGCACATTGGTTTACAACAAGCTGTCTCACATTCTGTTTTACAACTTAGAGCTACGCTGGTTCTAAACCGGCGAAACTTCACCTGTACTTCATACGGAGGTTTCGGCGAATGAGAACAGAACGTTTTACGCTCGAGTACTTGCTGCCTGGTGCTTACACATGCAATAACGGAAAATTCAGTTTATTCGCAACACAGGGCTCGTTTAGTGCTGCAGAATGAATTTGTATAGTGATGTCTTATTTACTGTAAACAATCTAACGGCTCAAATGTAAGTCTAATGTTATCAACAATAAACAACTGTTTACCAGTAACGGCCTTTTCCTCTGTACTGGTTACGAGAATGGTCAGGTAAAATTATTTGGAAATTATCACACACAGTCGTTGTTCATCACAAGCACTTTAATTGCATAAATTAACAAAAAATTACAGTTCATTACAGATTTCACATTCCCATAGAATCGTTAGGCTTGCATTTTAGCAAGAAACAGTAATTTCAAGTTCTTCTGCTGTTACAGCTCGTTATTACCGTGTATCCTTGCAGCTACCGGTATTTGACATCCGGCCGCGCTTTCATGAAGCAACCTTGTTGACCAATTTAACTGTGAACTGACATTATACTAGACCGAATCATATTGTGCAAATGCTCGGAAAAGTTTGCTCATCAACAATGCTTAGATTACCCAACCATAGTTAGGATATGCATTATTAATGAGCCTCAGTGTGAGTGAAATCAGAGTCTAGTGCTTCCTTTCTAAAAGGGTGGTTGAAAAGTCTGTGAGAATGCGGAAGCTGAAATGGGTTGTGGATAACGATCAGGTTACGGTAGAAAAACTCTCCTGCTATTTATCACCAACCTACGTGTGTGGTGCAGTCTCTAAGCGAAAAATGCTAAAGGTCCGGTGTATTACAAATCACTAATGATTTTTTTCACTACGCTCAATGATCGTCGTGTTATTTTTACAACTTATACTGGTCACAGCAATAATTGTATGCTAGCTTTCTACTGTATTCCGTTGCTGTTTGTTCAAGTGTGGCTAGACAACTTGCCGTGTCATTATGCAGACATGTCGAGTAGGTTGGAGTTAGTTACCTTCCAGTCTAGGAGAAATTGCATTATTGCTGAAAGCCCTTAAATCTCGGATATGCTGGGCAGGTGAAGGGCGAGCGCCCACATAGGTGGCATCTATGCTTCAACAGTTTGAACTTTTCCGGCAGAACTAAAAGCTATTCAGTGTATCCAACAAAATCGGAAAGGGAGCTGATCTGGGGATCTCCTGGTCACTTTGGCTTCAAGTCGGCAACTCTTGCAGTCAGTTTGGGAGTGGACACAACAAAAATTTCAACACATCTAGATAATGTTTAATCTATGGTGGATCTGCTTCCCAAGGCGCTGTAAATTTTTCATCACCCTTGTGTGACAGACAACAACAATGTTGAAATAAATCTTCCTGTTTATTTACTCTCGTAGCCAATTTCGGTGCTGTCAGGTGTGAGATGATTACTGCATGTCGATAGTAGCATGAATAATCAGTAAGTAATCCGACCAGTCCGGCAAAAACATTTTTTAAAAATACAATGTACTCACCACAGCAGTGGCATAAATAGTTGTGAGAATTTACGAGGTAAGTAGTTGGAGTTGTAGGCGTTAACTCAAAGTGCAATGTGTTACTTTTCTCGTTCTGTCCTAGTCACTTCCTAGAGGTTAATCAGTTCGTTGTATCCCTGTAAAAAGACGATCGGTTGTTCACACTGTTCAATCGAATGTAACCTTGCTGGTATTTTAAAAAAGGACGTATCAGTTAATCGGTGGAATGATATTCAATACTGCATACTACTGATGACCACAAGGAAAAGTCAAATGTCTAGCGATGTCAACGTTATTGTGGTAACATTTAATGTTATGACTACCACCACATAAGTCCAGGACTGTTTTTCTGGTAGACCGGATGTTTACACACTTAGCAATTTTCTACTGTACCTTGCCTCGTCGGTAACCATAGTAGCATAATAAGACAACAGACAATGATCTTAATCTCCGTTACGTCCACTGTTAGCGGTTATATCATTTGGTCCGTTTTGATCAATAACTTTTCAGAAATTCAACTCCAATTCAGTGCACGATGCGTAGAATGTTTCTGTTATTATCACTGTCCAGCGTATGTATTTACTCATTGTTTCTCTCAAACTTTCTTTGGACTACCACGATCAAACTGGTGAGTTACGTCTTCAGCCATGTTCATGCATGTTACCAGAAACTGAACTGCATAACACCATAGATGTACACTCTAAGTGAGACAGAAGTAAATGAATTACCGTTGAACCTTTGTAGCAAGCAGTTCCTTCATCAGTATCAGAAAATCACATGGTGACAGCGTGTTCGTTTCTCGCTGCGAGCTGAAGCAAACGGGTGTTTACCTGAACCAATTCGGTACGCGTGTCATTTTACGTAGTAAAATATAAAGCCGGAAAATCTCGTATTTGAGAACTAGCAGAATGACTAATTTTTTAGTAGCCTCTACGGATAGGTATGAACCCGTGTGGATTGAATTTGCTCCAAACAACACTATTTTTTCAGTTGGATTGCACATAAGGATTGGTTATGTCAAAAGTGTTCTCTTGTTGCTCCCCTATAACTTGTATTGACCAAACAAGTTTCTGTTACACAATCCAGTTTTGTTTGTTCTATGTCAATATCCTACGTACCAGAGAGGTAAGAAACGAGTTTGAATTGTTATTGGAACTTGTCGTTAGAAATAGGGACTCTTGATCGATGCACACGCTAGCTTACTACTAGAATAAAGCAGTTTAATACGCGAGCTGAATCCCATCCAAGTTTATTATTAAAATCTGCAGGAAATGTAGGTTTGTCATGTGTGTACCTGCAAATAGGTGCATTTATTCAGTGTATCACTTTGCATTCACTTCCCAAGTTGTTCCCTCTATTCATAATATTGTGCTGTCGATTATTTAAGGATATTATGTTCAAAATTTTTCTCTCTACAGCTCGATTGATTTCCGTAAAGTTAGCAATTGCCGAATCTCAGATGTGTTGAATAGCACTTTGGTATATCTCCACCCTGGTTGTTTTTAGTTGATAGCACAACGAGAGCCTCCGGTACTCTAAGGGCGGTTATTTAGTGATATGACAGCAATCAGGGGACGGGACTACCACACATATCCTTTCTGTTACACAACTGTGGCAGTTGAAATATTGTATTGGTTGCACCCATCAGTAGTATGCTTGCTGACACGAAAAGACTGCCAAGACACAATAAAACAAACACAATATACTCAGGCTACTACACTATGGAGTCACAGCGCTCACTGACATTCACCTTCCACACAGGTCTTTTACTTTTCCTATCTTCAGGTATTTCTGCAGTTCTTCAACTGTACTGAAAAATCCAATATTTCTGCAATTCAATGTTTTCACTTATTTGATGTAAGAATACGAACAGCTTATCACGTTTGTTCTTTACTTCGCATCCTGCTTACCTGTGGGCACCTACTGTAGAACGCTATTACAACAAAACCTGGAGACCAGTTCATCATAATGGACAATTTACAAAATTTACTACTTACCGTGTTTCAGGACTAAATAACTTTGACTTCGGATACACATTGTTACTTTTCTCTTTGTGAGTTGAGTAGCTGAAGATTCATAAAATTATCTCACTTATTACGAATATGAATTCAGAACATATACATTTAACTGCTTGTAACAAAGTGTCAGTTACATTTCTGTGAAAGATTTTATTTCTTCAAAACTAAGGGTGAAGTTTTCCCTAAGTTTCTCAAATCAATGATGCATGGTCGTCATGGAGTCCAGCATGAACATTGTCATTGCGTTTTTATTTTTGTGACCCAAATTGTAGACCGAGATGAACTGAACTGTGGTGGGACCTAACTTTTCACGTCGATTTTATCGTTGCAACCCACTGATTACATCAGTCATCCATCATCTCGTTACCCATTCTTGGAAACAGCTAGAGTCATGACAGACAATTATGCGAACATCTCTGTCCATAGCTTTGTGCCCTACTGGCACAAGAGCTACCTATAGTAAGAAAGTGAATACCGTCAATAAAAATAAATATATATAACATGTAAACAACAGTGTATCAAATATAGATGAATACCAGAACTTTATAACAAAATGGTAGAAATTATCAACGCACTTGGAGCAGAGTAAACATGAAATTAATTTTCGTAAATCCTCGATTGGAACATCGGGAGCTGACAGAGTAGGGTGGAATGACGAGCTGATATCAGACTAGTCCTTAACTTGTCATTTGTTTACTGAATGGAGCTGTACAAACTTTGGAATAAAAATTCCTCTCGATGGGTCGGCACAACCTTTGGCTCGTATGATGGATTCTGAGCACAATGTATTGAGTCAAACTCGTTTCGTTTCAGATCTCACATAGTGTGAATACGTGTAAGAGAACCTGACAGATGTTAGTTTGACAGTGTGCCTGACCAATGATCGTGACAAACCGTCGGAGGGATAATATGTGTGTGCACCTGAGGGAAAGAATGGTACAGATGCTAGCTGCGTTGGACTAACCGGACTAGCCAACCGTATTGGGCGCATAATGAATGAACATGGCTGTTCGTATGGGTCACGTTATCGTCTGGATTGTAACGTAAAACGTCACTAAAAGACGAACCGCGTCGAGGTAACATAGAATGTCCTAAAGGGGTTATTAACGTGGATATGGAAAGGACGAGGTTAACAGATTGATACTCGAAAGTATGGCAGCCATGAAGGCTTGGTCACAGGGACATCTACAATCCCCATCATCTCGGTATCCAAACTGTTCATTTAACCTAAGTTGACTGAACAACACTCACTTCCAAAATGTTCTGACTAACGTTCACATATAACATCATCCCATCTTTCCGGGTTCAAGTTATCCGTAAACACATGTGTACAACTTTATCACATTCGAGTACCCCGTACCTATCAATCGGGATGAACAACACATTCATGTTTGTCTTACAGGCTATGACCTATGTTGCTACCTTGCTGTGGTGGTCGGGCATGTGTACTGTTTTGATCCGGCGGTCTGTGCTGACTAGGATTCCGGTCCTTCCAGGTGCAGCCTTGTCAGATAGGCCAAAGGGGAACAGTCAGAGGAAAAGCAGTTACACTCATAGGATTGTATGTCGCACTGCTGACTGCACAGGAGTGCATCGGTGGCGAGACACGATCCTATGAACATACAGCATAACTATTTTTATAGTTGAAGCACTGCTGTCTTCCGTATTAAGAAGAAAGGGGTTAGACAAGGTACCCTCAAACAAAGGTACTTCGATCGCCCAACGGTTGACCGTGACCGCCGGCGACAAACATCTGATATCTCACAAAAGCCCGATGTCGCTTCGAGTACATCCACTGCACGTAGCAGTGCTCAGAATGAGACATCAATGTCTTATTCACTGCGCCCTCTGGCTAGGCAACCCCTCACTGCTAAATGGATCAGCCTATTGAGTCATTGGATCCGGGTGGGGTAACCCAAGAAAACCATATACCCTGTTGTCTCACAGGTCAGACTTTGGAGTCA
>LUCH01002545.1:50446-61192 GCA_013368495.1 Paragonimus heterotremus
AAATCAGTTCGAACAAAGATCGTGCAATATACCACTACTAGCTTGTCTTTTCAAAATAATGACATTGTCTGATTACCGAACAGATCCATCGTGTGTTTCCCTGGTATGTCTAGTTTCACAGTTGACCCCTATTTTACGCTTTATAAACTCCTGTTCTGTAGTACGCACTTGATAATATGCGGAGAAATTTGTCAGGCCATAAATCGTGCGCATTTACCTTTTTCACTGCTCTACTAACATCTGAAAGCGGTGAATTTAAAGGGAAACCCACGTTGATCCGTCAATGCAACCCGCCGTTAGAAGTGAACTGAATACCGTAAAAGCAGTTCTGTTAAGGTTGTTCTGTGTAATCCGACTGTGCTTTTCGAGTGTTCTATCTGATCATACGAAAGTTAATTGACCCAGCCAGCGGAACATTTTTGATTAGTGAAGTTAGCAAGGCAGTCCATGTACGGGTTTTTAACACTGATATCCCTCACGGAATCCACAAACTCGAGTGTGTCACGAAAAGTATGTAAGTCTAATTCTCACCGTATATGCTGCAGTATTTCTCCCAACCAGTTGACAGTTGCACGCTATGATGAACTGTGCACGTCGATTGTTAGTTTAAATAAACAACTACTTTTATTAATCATGGAAAGACCGTAAACATATGGGATGATCGATTCAGTTGGTCTCATTTGGTCTAACAAATTTTGTAAGACACGTCCCTTACGGGGAATTAAAACCTTAATTTTCCACTAACTCCGTTTCGTCTTTCGCATTCTGTCTTCGCGAACTTGTTAGTATCTAGTAGTATCGATGGCTTTTCGCTAGCTTTTTTTAAGTATGATCAGATCTGTTAAACATCACACCATCAGCAACTTTTTTGGTCTAGTGAATAGATCTTCTTTATGTGTATGCAAAATTATGAAGGCATTCGTGTAGTTATGGTTAGTCGGACTCCCATGCGATACGGATGATTGACGACACCTCTAGCAACCGCTAACCAACTCAGATTTAAAATATCCAAGCTGGCATGAGATGAGACACTCGGGTGAAAATGATATCTATTAATATGCACTTATCCTGCACTCACGAATGGAATGATGTATTTATATAAACGCAAGTATTGTGCGACTCTATATACCGTAACAGTTTAAACGGAATACGCAAAAAGGCGGCTCTCATTCCATTCACATGTAGGATATCATGATCAGCATAACTCTAGAACAGCTAAAAAAATTCAAACTGAACTGCCCATGTTAACTTACATTTGGTTCTGTGCCTGGTATTGTAGTAGGACTATCACAATTTTTTTAATGATAATTCATGAAACTCGATTAAAAATTTGATGTGTACATCACAGTTACTAAGTCACTGAACACGAAAACTGGTCTCAGTTTAGTCCCTGCAAAAATGTTTCAGAAAGTTTTAATGAGGTGACTTCAATAACTGGGTTCACTGTGGATGCCATACTCATGTTTGTTTGATTATGCTTAATTCACACATGAGTTTAAGCTGCAAAACGATAAGTTATGTTTTGTTGACCAAGTAAAGCAGATAAATGACTGGATTCAATCACCATGACAAACAGTATTTGTGCGCACCTCCAACCAGCGGTTATCTGTTTCATTAGCTCATCCACCAGTGACCGTGGTAGAGGCGAGCACTTTCACACCTTTATCCTGATTGTCTATACATCCACTGTAACCTTCAATCTACTTAAGATGTCACAATCTGGATAAACCGAGGATCAGCCGACATTACGAAGTCATTGCCTCGAATACAAGGTGAGGCGATCTGTGCTGAAAATAGGGCATGCTCTAAGATCAGCTGCCCAAATACTAACTCCAGCATTCCTAGTTCAGTTGTTTCACGAAACACCGCTTCCTCACGCTTGTGCACAATCATGATAGGTAAAGACCTTGCAAACGTTTCCGATGTAACCCGCAGCATTTTTGCTTACTTTAATTTCAACTCGCCTTCTGATGACCTTCGGGGATACTTGTATATTCCGTCCCACAAAATTCCGATTCCAGAGGATTTGTGGATGGGCAGTCAACCATATATCTACGTGTGTATGGTTTATTCCGGATAAGAAATTTTCAGTCAGTAAGATTGATGAACTTTCCGGTTGAGTTGTGATTTTGACGTAGAAACATTCCACGATGGCGCGTTATTCATCAGGCGAAAAATAGTTGTATGTAATCACATCAAGTTTTGTGGATACGAGATTTTCACTTGGAATTCGGACACATTTTTGCTACGTTTACAAGCACAAGCATCTCCGTTGAAACACTCTTGGATATTGTAGATAAACTAAACCTAGTCGTAACGTACCTAATGAAAAATATTACATGTTGCACGCCACTCAAGTTTGAGGACAATTTATAGATATACGGTAGACCACGTTTTTCAGTGATATTTCACATTTCATACAGAAGGTGTTTTAGAAAATACTACCCTAATGAAGTTACTGAAGGACGGTTATTGAGTTTTTTGTACAATGTAAACTGTTTCGAGCAATGGCAGTTTACAATCGCTATTCTCCCCATGTAAGTGATACTGGAAACAAATTGACAGTTATTGAGTTGTTTTCCAAAATATTCTTTGCTGGTTAACAGAATTAATAACTGTGTACACAAAAGAAATGCAAGGAGGGTACACAGGTTTAGGTGGGACAAGATAGGTGAGAACCGGAATCATCTGCAGGAGGTTGGAACAACTCGCGAAATGATCTCAGCTATCACACCATAATCTCCGGTAGCAAGTTAGATACGGTCTTGTAATTACTGCGGGAAATGTCCATGCAAGTAGGTGAGAATTTAAAGTTACGCAGAAACGTTTTATTTTAGAGACAACAGTAATCGAAAAAGTCGAATATTTATATACAACAAATGGTTACGATCGCTAGGGTACATGATGGTCAGGCTGGGACCGATCAAACAGAGTTATGTGTGCTGAGATGGTTTGGACACACATGTGGCCCTCAGTTGAAAATTATACTCACGAACTAGTACATGCTACTGATTGTCTCGATTCTAGATCTGTCTTCACTTTCACTTACCCCCGCTTTAAAGGCATCTGAAATTTGAACTCAACACGGAGTCCTGCATTACTTCCATTGCTCTAGGACAAGCAACTGTCGGAATGAGGTGTTGATTCACGTGCTGTCTTCCTCAGTTGTTTTCAGATTTGTATTCAGTTTACCTGGTCCGAGGGAAGCTTCTGCCTGATGTGAAACTACACTAACTATATTACAGAATGCTCACAGGGTTTTCACAAATTCGAATCTTCAAGCGGTTCTGTCTGTTCAAAATAATAACTCATATTTTATCACTGACTGCTTAAGTATGAATGGCTGAAGAGAACGTTGTAGCAGTCAACACAGTTGTATCACAGGCCTGATAGCCGCTATCTACCACCCGACTGAAGCACGGGCGTTCATTCCTGATCCGCCCTACCGGGAAAGAACTTTCTACCAAGTAATATTTTCCAAGACGCAAGGATCAAATAGATGATGTGAATGTGAGATCCTTAGCGTGTTTGTGATTTCTACGACAATTGAAATTCGTGAGCTTACTGAGCAGGGCTCTTCGTGGATTGAGCTAAATCGAGCGAAAATATAATATGTACAACAACTGTAGTATTAACATAAAAAAAATTGTGATGCTGTACAGCTACTTCACGTTAACAGACAAACAAAATTGGCAAACACTATGTTTGAGTACAGGTTGGTTAGACCCTTAATATTAACGTCATGACGACCAATGTTGCTTCGAAATTCTTGACGTTGATATGTAAAAATTCCAAGATTAGGCAATACCAAAAGAAACCTGGATGACCACACAGAGAACTAAAACCGTCATCCGGGGAATTTGTTTGAACCACATCCGTCATCCTACTGAGTTTGACATGGTTTTGTACCCCACATTATATGGACGATGACTATAGAAAATTTCTCTAATAGTCCTACGGAACATGATAGAAAAACTGAAGTTGTCTGTACAAACGACCACATCATATTACTATATTTAGCCACGTCAGTCTACCAACTGTGCGGAGTAATTCACCGCACCATCTGCTTCTCCTTCAGAACATTAGTTTCCCGATAAACGGAATGTTAACACATACATGAAGAAGCAATCACTGACGCTTCCACGCACAACTGGACATTAAAGGTATCGGCCGCAGTACAGTAACCTTTATTGGGGATAGCAACTGCACGAAGGCTGACTGACATTAGTGAAGGATTCTCGTAATTGCTGATTATAATCTGCGTCGAATCTTGTGCAAAATCGTCGATTTTCAACAACAAGCAGTTGCGAGTTACTTGCCATCATATGACAGACCATACAGGCAAAGCAATAAAATTCCCGTAGTTATTCACGAGCATTTGCTATTCATCTGTTGCACTGGAATATGAGCAAACAAATTACAACATCCGTGTTTCATCGACTGTACGTGAGAAACGTTTACAAGCTGTTGTTATTCTCGTATAGGTTACAATATTTGTCAGGTGAAATAATTTGGATTTGTTCCCGTCATAACGAATCATTTTTAAGTGTAATTTTTGTATCGAGTGTCTGCATCGTTCACTTGGTTATTACACACAATATTATGTCACCCCATTGTGAGTTTTCTCATTCGCACTAAAACTAATGATCATACAACTGACATTTGTTCAAGTACTCCGTTGGACGATCCGAGTTATAGTTCAGTAAGCAGCTGACCTTGAGCCAATCTCAATTTCCGTCATTGATTTTCGCGATCACAGTATTGACAACATAAGTTACGTGCAAACTATTCCATTAGAGTTGTTTGGGGCGTGATTCACCCATAATGCAGTTAAGAACGGTTAATTCTGCAGAGGACCGATAGGCCATTCATGGAATTAGGCTTCATTTCCATATTAAAATATACGAATGCGTCAGAGCTGTGAATAAATAAACAAGAATGTGCGTACACATTAAAGCTGCCTTAAATATAGCAATAAAAGCAGATAGCTTTCTTCTAAATAGCGTTCTTGCAGTGTGTGAACAGTCAACTTCTGTAAACATCGCATCTATCAAAAGTTATACCGTTGAAAACGTTCCCACATTTTACTTGTACCGACATTGTTCCGTGTTCTTCTTCACAGTCTGCAAGTCTAAAAACTGTTACATTGTAATATGTCCCTACTTTCTCTTTTGACAAGTACATAGGATCACCATGCCGCAGGTGGTCTATGATTGTCGAACCCGTATGAACCAGTTTTGTCCAATTACACTGTCTAACAATGACACCAACAATGCTCACGTGCACGATAATGTGCCATTACCTTCAGATGCTGTGTAATACTTGATTCGTTGAATGTGCTCATTAGGTGAGTCATAAAACTAGGTTATCTGCAAAGAAGAATCAATAGTTCTAATCCAGAGAAAATGAATACTAGTCAGTGACGACGCGAACATTTGTTGCGCGACTTTTGGAGCAACGCTCAGGTGATGCAGTTTTTCTATGACACACGTGAGATGATTCAAAAAGGTTGATTAAACGCATTATGAGGAATATATGGTTCATTTTTGTACTACATAAGAGTGGTTTTCTACGTTTCTGCTCTCTAACTGGGGGTCCGGGATGAAAACTGGGTCGTGGGTGGAAAAGTTATGAACGCTACTCTGGATGCAGTTACTCAATTTGCCGAGTAAATAGGAGAATAAAAACGACTTTACCGAAGACGGAATCATCTTCTTTTAATGCGATTTATTATAAATGGTATTGGATGCAATGTGCCGTTTGACACCTATGTGTATTCCACATGTTGCTATACTAAAGTAAGAGGGCTAAACAACACAACTCTTGATTAATGGGATTCATAAGGCTCCACTAGTTCACCATAAAACTAACGTGAAGCAGCCTTCATGTTATTACGAACACTCGTCAACTATCTAAATAACCGTAACTCCACATTAAAGTTGGCTAATAGGATTAAGTCAGAAAATGAGAGTGGATTCTGCTGTATATGGTTGATGCATTCTGTCATCGCATCAGTACAGAACTCAAAAAATGCAAATGTTTTTCCATTGAATTGCAATAGATTGGCACAAACAGTGAAAAATAAGTCAATCTGTTTATTAAATGCAAACTGTAGATGTTGCGACTTGAGTTTGTTGTATCACAAGTCAAACGAGATTTTCATGCATGAGTGGTGTCCACACTTCATAGCTCCAAGCGATCCACTGTTATGCCAGCTTGTCTTAAAGGGCATCCGGATGTCAGCATCAAAACCCACTGAATCGATACATCCACAGTACAGTCAGTTGTAGTGGTGCCTGAAGAACAAGGCTGTGACTTGCGTAATGGTCTCCTGCACTAGTTTTAGTTAGATGATTGACTAGTTCTGAAAGAGTTCGAGCAAATTTATCTGAGTATATGTATGACAAGTTTGTGAAGGGGGGATTGTTTTCAAAATCCTGTACATTTGGGGTCAATATACCGTTGACTGTATAATAAAGTTTTAAAAAACTTCTAGTCTAGATAAATTCGGACTTCATCTGAATTCGAACCAGCGATAAAAACAATATGTCCAGACGCAGCAAATTCTCTACCAGCTCCGTTACGAACCAACCCCGGAAAACCAGAAATTTCACGTTTTGACTTACCTACCCGCAGAACCCACTATTTCATACGACTCCACCCAATATTCCGGAAAAGTGACTGTTCAGACTTGGTTTCTAGATCAATAAACATTGACATTTATCAATGCCACCAATAAATATTGCACATGCATTACTGAACTATTCATCCTAGTTCAGTCTACAAGAAATATTTGACTGAGTGTGTATGGGCTACTTTGTGTGCATATATACATGTAGTTAGGTTTTGGAAAAGTGCTGGGGACCCCAGGTTACCCTGCACGCATGTGTCGTCAGAGGTTCTTCGTGTAGGTTAAAGCAAGCAAACAGAATCAGCTGACTGTCGATATAACGGGTGGGCTGCTGAAACAGCGGTGACATATCCACCCTTCAACCACTTAAACAGGTGGTCGCATCCTTGAGCCCTGTTTCTGTCACTTGTTCGAATCCAGGCGAAATCCTGATTTTTCACAATCGGGATTTATTTAAAAATTTTAAATTTGCCAAACTACTTATCAGTAGTACAGTTTCTGTGCTCACCAGTAGCGCTAGCGGATTCCAGCGTGAAGTGTTGGGAAAATCCTATGGGAACAGACGATGCCCTAGATCATTTGGTGGATTCTGTATGAAACGAGTAGACGGGTGGGTAACAGAGTCCAATTGTGAAATTTTCGAGTTCCTGGCGTGGCTTCGTAGTCCAGCTGGTGGAGTGCTTGCTGCGTTTGGGCATGGTGTTTCTGTTTCTGGTTCGAATCCAGCTTTTGGGGACACAAGTCCTTGTATCTTAGCAAATAACTACCAACCTCACTCTGAATAAACATGATGTTTCAGTTGTAAATTAAACCCACTCTTGCAAAGAGGTCATATTCACCTCAGTCCTTGACGCTCTTATAGAAATTTTGTAGCTTCGAGACACTACCTCCTGGATCTTACCGTTGACTACAAATTCTGCCGCAATTTGATTCGGTTCGTTTTCTCATAGCTAATCATGACACCGACCACGGTAATTTCGTCTGTAGTCTTCTCTGTATCAGCAAACTGACCTGGCCAACTTGCAAATAAGTCGGCTTGTCGCATGCCGTTGTTTTCAATATCTCATTAGTTTGGCATGACTACCTGTTACTCTGTTACGTTTTAAACCACAGACTAGTGTTTCATCACAAACATCCTTTGGCCTGTTTCAGATTAATGATAGATTATAGGTGCAGGCTGTCTTCACTTAATTTTATCCACTCGCCGGTACTCGCAGTTCCCGTGTGGCAAACCAGCGGTAACATTGTCGCGGTGTTCACCACATTCCACCTGAGACAAGCAGCCTAGAACAAACGACTATCCGCGTAAAAACCGTCCTGTTAATCTGTCGGAAGTAATTTGGTACTCAGAAAAGCTATGCTTATTTTTCGTCATTACTAGTATTAAACAACTTTACACATTTTATATAACGTGGTAGCAAATAGAGAGGTGCATTGTACAGCCGGTTACAAAGAACGTTTTTCAAAATCAATATTGCCCGCTGACGATGTCTTGTAAACCGTCCATTCGTAGTCTGACTTGTTCTTTTCCTAAAGGAGACCATCCCAATGAGTAGCGCTTTCGATCAGTCCATTCAAATTTCCCTCTAGTGCATTATTGTTTCACATGACTGACGGTCGGTCATAACGTGGTGAAAACTTTTCCGATCATCATGGTGTTTCAAAATACAGTCCTACTGATAAGACATTGTATTACTAAAACAAAGAAAAATACTCGACTCTTGCTATTCCTAATGAGAAACATTTACTCCTATTGATGACCTCGACAATCCTTCTCAACAGAACTAGCAAACCCTCAAATATAACAGTTTTTCAGTTGCCCGATTTTGGAAGTTGGTTCAATTCATTTGTGGAAATGGAAACGGAAAAATGCAATTAACCTAATTACCTATTAAAGATAAAATTATTGAGCTATGTGCAGATAACAATTGGAATAGAGCTTGGTCGCAGATTACAGGAAATTAATTTACCCCCCACCACCACCTTATTGGTTGAAAATTCTGTGTTCATTACCGGTATGAGAGCGATTCAGATAAAGAGAGAGGAAATTGGTAAACTCGAACTATCAACTTTACAACACTCAGTCCGCACCTGGTATTCGGAAAACTTATATACTTTTATATTACAGCGTAACCAAAAGGCTTAAAATAAGTGTCTCTAATTACAATCAGTAAAAATAATTATATAGATTATTTGAGTAACTTATGAAATCGCTATCCACAGATCCGTAGGAAATCATCATGTGCATAGAAAAATATGATTAACGTGAAATTTAATGGTGACAGTGATTGACTCAAAATACTATTGAATAAGATATATTGACTTTTATGAGAACATGATTCCGTGTTTAATCGTGGCAACCGTCTGGACAGGAATACAGGGTAATAGTTGAGCCAGGTATAACAAGGATTTTTCAGTGAATATTTTTATTAAATATCATTGATCAAAATTTAACATTCTGAATTAACTTATATGTTAAATTTTCTCGAATTGTACAAATAAATTGTGAAGGGCAGAGCTTAAGGATGCAAGTCTTTTAAAACGTTCTTCTTTTATATTAGCTTCGGTACTTACTACAACTTTTCATAATTGTTTGAAAACTTGATCGTGGCAAGATAACACAAATCTATACAGTAACTCTGTGGCTTCTAGGTGTACTCCGTATCTGTGACACGGTCATGTTGAAAGCAGTGTTATGTTGAGAAAATACATTATACGCACTTTAAAAAAAAACTTAGTTTGTTGAATTATAAGTGTGTGTAAATCATGGTTGATACGGATTGTACCTAACGGTAGTCATACTGCAGACAACGTTATATAATCCCAAATAGCTTCCATAGTAGTAATCTATAGATTAAACTATCGACCGGGTGATCGGACGGTTAATATAAGAAGCCATGCGACCGTTCGCGCAGTTTCATTGTACAACAAACCATTCACAATATAGAATTTTCTACAACATCACGTTTTCCTTTATCCGGTTGGTATCCAAAGCAACCTATCTAAACGCTTGTACAAAAGGCCAGAGAGTGAGTGGCGATGACCTGTATTTCGGTCAACTCCCATTGTTAACTGCTTTGCACTCCTTGGTCCATTGTATCCAATAAAGTGTCAAACAATTCACTTCCGTTCAATTAGAAAAACTGTATAATTAGCCGGACGGTAGCCATCACTATCAGTTACTGTTCTTTGTAGCGTGCGCCAAATTTCGTTTTCTTAGCCGCTTTTAGAAGGGAGGTAATTTAGTCTTATTGGAATACACAAGTACATCGACTCCAAATAAACCCAGAATTACTTATGAATAGTCGGGAATTTGGTTAATTTCAAGTTGAGTGTCACACATTTGATGGCAGCTGTTGCATTCCCACAGAATTTCCAGTCGGACCCTTTAGAACAGCAGAAGTACCAGACTCGAGTTTCGCCCTCATTAGAGCTCGACTTGTCTAGGAAATGCTAATCACGAGGTTATCGAGTGGAGTTAACAGAACATTTACTGTGTCTCCAATCAAGACGACCTGGCAACCTGATCATTACTCACAAGCGAAAGTGGTTGATCGTTCACATATGATGATTCGGTCTTGCAAAATGTGAGGTCTACGACGCAGTAATGAACACGGTTGCCTCATGAACAGCGTGTCCGTGATTCAACTCCCGGCAGTGGCGGGGATATGCACTACTGATGAGCTCTAATCAGAGCGAAACTCCAGTCTAGTGTTTGTTTTCGAAATCGGCCGACTGGAATGTCTATGAGAATGCGACAGCTGCGATCAGTTGTGGTTGATGTTCAAGTTGAAACTCAGAATTATTCCACTGAAGTATGCTTTGCATAGTAATGACGGTCATTTTTTACCTATTTGTGATTATCTGTACGCCCTAGTTTAAACTGTTGCGGTTTAAATGTTCATTTCACTCCTTCCCTGTCAGCATTATTTTGTATGATGAAAATGTACCGAACGATAAACTTATTTTGGATCTAGATGTTTATCTGTTGACTGATCTTTGAGTAATTGTAGTGGACCACCGTTGAAGTATTATTTATTGTGTGCATAGAAAGTTAAAACTCTTGTTAAGAAATAAGCCAGGACTATTTGGAACCTATACTGTTGGTTTAACCA
>LUCH01002546.1:7980-27710 GCA_013368495.1 Paragonimus heterotremus
CGGACAAAGTTATCAGGCCTCAAGCTTAGTACCAAGGGTCAACATGACTTCCTTAAGTGGTATTTATTTTCCACAGATTTGCTGATTATTTGTAGCTCTTGAATAAAAGCCTCTGAGACTAACTTGGCCACTGGTGTGATCTATCCTAGTTTTTCCAAAGTCTATCATAGGGTTGATCACTACATCCCAATGTGGAAAGTTCAAAACTATGTACCCAATGAGCTCTCACTTATGTACCTTGAGGACTATGTGACTGCAAGTAGATTCAGTGTAAAATGAATGGACAGCCACCAGGCTAATTTTCTATCAAAAACAGCGTGCCGAAAAGATCCATCTTATGATTTGTATTGCTCTGTGTTTCTTTTCACCAACTACCAAGCACCACCGAATCAGCAATGTTGTTATGTGTCTGTAAAACAAACCTCTAGTGAATTCAAGATTGCCGAGAAAATGCGCTAAACATATATGGCGATTTGAACGGTTTAGCTAGTGGTTCATACAAAATAACTTGATTTTTAATGTCAACAAATGTAGTCATGCATATGCACCGTTAAAAGTGTGCTGACTACTACTGTGGCAAGACTAGACTACTGGTGTGAATACCTGAACGAGAGTTAGAGACACGATGCCCAAACTGTTTGACTTCATTCGTACAAAATTTGGTGGGGATATCTTACAACTGATTAAAATTAGGGACACTTGCAACAGAAGTTCAATTTTGCCGGTAAAATGTGTAGTCGTGGCTATAAAGTACACATTCCGAGGAATTTCTGTAAACTCCCAACCCGAACTTTTTTCATCATGGTCAATTCCAACCTCACCCCACGACAGCAGACGGGTCACGCAATCCTGTTGTCCTGATCTTGAAATGAGTCGTGAAGCTCAAGTAGAATCCCTATCCCCAAAGCTTGTCGAAAGTACATCAGAAACAATGTTGTCTCCGAATAAATGTGAAGTACGAAATAATCATCATATAAGATGAATGCTTTAAGCCCCAGTTCATTGGCTTTTATCAGTTACATGCACGAAATGAAGCATAAACACTTGGACGTGTGACAGCCTACGGAAACAATTCCGAAACTGATCAGTCATCATTCAGTCACGCGGTCGAAAATAACGATAACAAGTACGGATATAGATGTAAGGTGTAAACAAAGAATAAGGACAAATAAATAAGAATATGAAGAACATCCAGTCTGTGTAGCGTATTACTTTACTGAGGATAAACGACTGCACCATAATACTTATGTCACTACCATTCATTACAGAGGCAGGACCATGGATTTTGATATTGAAGTAGCCGCGGGAGAATTACAGAAAGAAACACTGGAGTGCAGCGTGACATAAAATGGCTCTCGGTACATACAGGAACTGAGCATTGGCATCCGTGACGTTCTGATACCATTGTCGTACACAGATGAGTGTTTTTGTTTGTTGTCATGTTGAAGCGCATAAGTCATGTATTGATTTTCTGAATGAACAACCCTTGCGCCGTCTGCGTTCTTGGCTCACAACAGTACCAGGGTAGCGGTAGGTATATTACCATCCGTTTCTGAACGCATAACGGTAATTTCATACGGTGTATAGCAAGTGCTTCAGAAAAAGCCAAAGCGTGTTTGTTCGTTGTCGGACATATAACACGGAATGCTCTGACGAGGTCTACCCGATGACCAGACTCTCGTAAATGTTTTGTACTTGCACCTTTTACATAGAAACCATTTGAGGAGGTGCCTCGAGCTCCGAGTGTGCAGTACCTTCACTATGCGACCAACGTACTGCAAACTGTACTTCAGTTCACCTTTTCCTTACGTCTGAAAACAGTCCAACTCAAACAGGGAAGCATGATCAAACGTCTTTCTCCCTCCGGTAATCACCTATACACATATAGACACAATCCAGTGGAACACATTGAGAGCATCCCAGTATCACCTGTTTCAGTTTGTAGGACCTAATTCTGTGATGATTTCCTGGACTGAACGGAATAAACCACTTGTTGCCACGGGGGTGTAGCTTTCTACAGTGTTAGACCAAGTTTCTATCAGATTACGCTTGTAGGCATTTAGTATGCAGCTACAAAACTATTGCGAAAAAAAATGTGCACTTACTCCATCACAGCAATGTCATATCGTGGTGTCTCATAAACTGTCAGAGAAAATGCTCGGTTGGTGTTGGTCCAAACAGCGACGTTGTATGTAGAGCACGTGACGTACTGTATAGCGGTTCATCCACAAGCCATCAAGTGATTTTCCAATGACGAAAATAAATTATGAACAAGCAAAGGGGGACGGGGTTTATGCTACAAGTAACTAGGTTCGTCCTAATGATACTACATAGCTGATCGTGCACTGACAGTGGAACCAGACGTCTACAGAGAATGGGTAACTAGCAAAAAATGTAACTACAAACACTGCGTTTTATGCCTCAGTTTCTGATGGTATGTCGTTTTTCAGTTGTACACAGTGGATGTTTTACATACTGCATTAAATTTCAATAAATAATTTATAAATTTCGAATAGATTACATATTAGCCTTAGTATCAGTTATCAGCTGTTTTGTGGATTAATTTGGCGTCGTATTCTGCATGACCGAATCAGTGCAGATTCCAGAAAAAAATCGTTTCTTTCAAACAGCTGATGGACATTAATTTTCTACTAAATGAATTTGTGTGCTTCATACCTCTGCAAGCAGGCAATTCCGAAAACACGTTGTTTGTTTCTCCGCTTCCGTCTTCCGTTTTTCTGGTGCGTGTTGGATTGAACCCCATATTGGAGTGAATCGTGACAACTGTCGATAGCAATCGTAACCGGTTAACTGCTATGACATTGTCACGTACATTTAAGTGGAGAAAGAGAACATCCTTCTGTATAAACCTCATGAGCGTAAGTGTAAATCAGTACTATGAGAGACTTGCTGAACAACGCTTTGAATAAAGTGAGAATTTGGCGAGTGTCTATTGATAATTTAAAAATAAACAGGTTGATGAAGTTTTCGTTCAACCGCGAACATGTTTAAACTGATCGAGTCTAACAAGAAACCACATAGTTTACTGTTGTACACTTTACAATCCACAATAAGCCTCGTTTCGGGACAGATGGACATTTTATCATTTCCTCTTTTCCGATTTGTTCCTAAATCCAGGTCAAATGAATGCGGCTAAATTTAGTACCGAACTAAAATTAGCACAAACCGGTTGGCCCTGAACGCAACACGAGTGTGATCGTTGCAACTTGGAAAGCATGTGGACTACTTTCTGACCCAATTATTTGCCCGCACAAATAATGATCTAGCTAGCGGATTACAATTAGCCTTGACGAATCTGCTTAGTATTGACTGCAAATACAAGAGATCAGTCATTCAGAAAAGTTATTAGCATTGAGTTAAGCTAAAGTGTGAAACCTATTCACAACTTACAAATTGATGATGATTTGTTTTTCGCGTTCATATAAATTAAACATGAAGAGCTTTTGAAAGTTAGAGAAAGGCTGATTGTAGCTTTTTCGTTGACAGTGCAGTAAGTAAACGATCGTTATCGATCATACGAACAAATGGAACGAAAACTAGAAGCAACAGAGAATTAACATACCTAGAGAGGACAACGTAGACGAGGTGACTGTTCCCAACTTGTCGCCGTAAGTAAAAACCGCACAAAATTAAAACGAATATCACTAGAACGCTCGTAATGATTTCTATCATGTGGATATACTTGAATATTTCAATTATTATCCATAAATGCATAATAAATCTAACACTTTCGGAACATGAACCGTGTTGAGTTCATTTATCCCTCCAGGTTAGAATAAATATATCATGCATTATACCATCAGATAACCCATGAGAAGAATCACGCAAAGTTAAGATTTCATTAAAATTAAAGACGAACACTAGGAAATGACATCGATCACTTACAATGCTGGTTAACAAGGTAAACTTATCCGAAGCATAGTCCACGTTTAATCTGTGTGACATGGAAAACGCACGGTTGTCGTTTTCCTTTAGACTTGGTAATACCTACCGAACTGTATAACGTAGTTATTTATAATTCCAAAATTAACATAGTTACGTGGAACGATTACATACACACTCCAAAGATTACTAAACTAAATAGAATTTAATGATAAGAATGTAGTTTATCCACACTCCTAAGTTCATCAGTTTCGCCGCCGAATCGAAAGTAAACTTTTAGTGCTTATCAGTCAATGGATGCACCATGTAAATTAGGTCATTTATCTGGAAACTAGCCCATGATATTACCGCTTCAGTTTATCACCTAAAGGGTGTACTCACTTAACCTTCAACCCAGTGTTCACGTTCTTATCTCAGTTATTAGAAATTCATTATCAAGTGACTGATAGATAGAGTGTATTTGCCTGGTATCAATAGCTGGCAGCTTGTGACGTAGTCAAATGTGTGGTTCTGTACGTTTTGGCAGCAATAAGCATCCGGAAAGATTACTGCTTCCATGCGTACTTAACACAACTAACGCAAGTGACACTGACTGGCTTTTAAAAGAACGACACGTCCTGGTCACGTCTGTTCCATAATTGGTACAAAATTGCTCTGTTTTATTGCGCTGAAAGGCCTAATTGATTTCCCTGGCATTTTTGAGACCTTAAGAAGGAACTATCTGATCGGAAATATACAGGCAAATTACTCTGCCTTTATAGTGATAGGAAAGCATAAGAGAATGACAATGATCTATAGCATACACCTTCAATAACATGTATGAACGTCACACTAAGTTGGATTCAACTATCAACCAATGTGTAAGTTAGAAGGGTGATTACTCCGGGGCTGCTCAAAAAGAGATGTGACAAAAGGTAAGTACATCTTCTCAATGTTCAAAGCACACTGAGGATATTTTTCGTGTCTTAAGGTGGGTAACTCAGGACCTTTTCAAGTCATCACACTCCCTCACTTAAAAGTTGTTTTGATTTTTTATTCATAACTGTTAACAGAGTTCTAACACAATAATTCACCTTTCAGGGAATACGTCTTTAGAATTTGGTCAAAGTAGATTACTTGGTTATTGGTTAAACGTTCCGTACTTAAAAAAAGAATCGGTTCTCTAATTCAACTAAAATTTAGAGAAAAAGTGGCTTATTGCGAACCACCTTCAACTGTAGACGAGAAGAATGTTAAACCGTAACATTTCATCTATTCTCGTACTCCCCCATTAATGTATTGATCAAATGAATATTCACTATCGACGTAACACCAACTACAACCTAGCATTTACTACTCTGTTCACTTCCACACGATACAATTTTCCCACTACAAGTGAATACATATCTTGGTGACAAAATTCATTTCTCTAAACTTTACAACACACGCTGACAATAAAGGTGGACACCAGCTGAATCACAACAAGTCTATATAACTGGCTGTTGGAGGTAAGAGATAAACTGAAAATCTGTTGTCTGTTGTTTTTCTGATACGTTTCAGTTGTGTCCAAATTACTAGAGATTAGTGGAGTATATTTTGGTTGGCATAAATTAAACGCCACAAACTTGATGGCCGCTGTCACGTGCTCATACGCTTTCAGACCAACCTTCTTCGAAGGATAACCTTATACTCGAGTCTCGTTCTTGCTGGGACTAGTTACTAGTGTATGGTAATGCCACGGCCGGGACTAGAACTCCGGCCACGTTTCCATGAAGCCACCGTGTTAACTTCTGCAACGACTATCTGATATTAAACACGACTGAATTACCTTAGGCGAACGCTCACCCATGTTCGACAGCACTGTTTAGTTGAACAACTACAATACATCAAAAGTCAAAACGTGGCGAACAAGCTCGTTTTCGGTTTATCATCTTTAGGCCAAATACAACACAATAAATATGATATTAGTTGTCAAGTCAGGATTTTGTGAAAGTTAATACAGTGTGAATCTGATGTCATTTTGGGATTACGGACATAGTTACTGTGGTGCCGTGTCAAGTGTTCCAACGACGGCAGATAGTACACCGAAAACGAGCTAGTTCGCCACGTTTTGACTTTTGATGAAATCTCCGGGTATATTTGAACAGCTGAAACTACAATACAGTTGCCTGTCACCTAAAATGGGTGATAGAGAGATACGAAAACCTACGCGCAACACTAATAAAGTCGGAATATGTCCAAATCTACACTTTTCAGATTGATTATCGAATTAGTCCGCAGTACATTAAAACATCATAAAACACTGTATTCTAGAATGAAGGATGACGTCCCGTGTTGATATTTTTTATTAGAAAAATAATTTCGGGGTGTGAATTATGGCATGATACAGATTTCGCCTATTGAGAATATGCGATTGGTCACCAAGTATGTTCCACGTACACTTAGCCCATTTATATTTCAAAAATTGTGAATATCACTAAAGAATATGAAGCGTTATGTAATTCGTCGATTTTAACAGAATTCGCGCTTGGTTCTGTGAAAACTTTCAACGCTTACGGGTTGCTTCTTTGAAGAAAATTGATGCCTAACGAATGTGATACAAGTGTTGCCTAAAACTTTGTGGAAGGCTGTGTGTGTGATAAAATCAGACACTATCGTTTGTGAGACCAATTCGTACACTAGCGTTTTATAAACTGTCCATGTACTCCGCCTTAAAATGAACGCACAATTAATCTTATGGGAACTTTAAAGTCTGGAGGAGGTTGAGCAAACTTGTGTGCAATCAAATTTGTGTTGAACGGTTCAGAAAGGAAAGGTAAATCGTCATACTGTGTTATTTTTAGGAGGTCAACGGTAGAAATACTGCAAAAGAAAAAAACCAAGAGGTAACAATCAGAATAAAAACCCAACCACTATATACCAAACATAAAGATCGTACTACAACGTAAAGTGGACAACAGCTAATTAGCATAACTAGTAAAAGATCAGGATTATTTTCATTCCACCGTAATGATCTCGGTGATCAAGTGGTCTGAATATTTGTTTTGCTACCCCGAATGTGTTCGTAATGTTTGCGATTGAATCCAACTGCCTCTGACGCAGTTACAACAGATAAGTTGTTATAGATCGGATACACCCTGACAACTTATTTGATTTTACAGTCTTGGCGAGTTACTCCAAAGATGATTAATTTCGTTGAGCACAGGTATTTTTTTGTAAAGGACATTGTGGTTAACGGAGATTTCTTCATATCAAAATCACGTCTCCGAAATGATGGTATCGCATTGAGAACTGATCCAGTTTACGAAACCTATCATGGTACAGTAGAAAGTTTAACGTCCCAACCCGTTTTATATTTTTAGGCTGCACCTTCTCAATACAAGCATGTATATTCGTCTCAAGATAGGGACGCATTAGCGAGTTTCATATAATAGCGAAACAACCTGAGTGAAACATTCCAAACAGCTTGATGAGCAGCCTATGCACCGAGCCGGCTTTCATGGTCAGTAACGCGCTGTTGAGAGACAGGTTTGAGTGGTTTGACACAATTGTGCGAAGTAGCGCTGACATATAGTGATGCTAAATTTTTCGCCACCCAGAAAGTAATTTGTGCACTCCGAATGACAGAGGCGCATTACTTTATAATCACATGTATAAGTGTGAACTGACTGTCTGTGATCCAGTGATGCAGCACATCTGGATCGTTCTACAGTTTCTCACTTTCATTCATGTTGTCCACATTGCGCCAAGTTTTGCTGTTCTCAGTATGTAACAATAAAGTGGAAGTGACAGGCCGTATGCTTTTGAATGCGAATAGAATAAGAAACAGAGTGTAATACTCGGAATTAGGGACTTCAAATAATCCCAGAAATCGTACGATAGTTGAAACCTCCCACACAAGTAATAAGAAGACCTCGCACTGATTGTAGTAAGCAGTCCTTATTCACGAGACAAAAAGCCGAATCAGAGAAATCACAGCCTGTTATTGGCTGATTATATCGGCGTATGCAAACTGTAAGCTGATTGGTGCACTACAGAACAAATAACTTGACAACTAACGGGGAGGTATAACATTGTGACTTTTTGTTCAGTCCTGATGTGGTATCCTTAACACGACGTTCGGATTGGTCCTTTATGAAGTCTTTTTTTGTGTCGGGGGTTTGATAAGCGGTGAATTGAGCAGATTTTCACCACACAAAGGTCATAATATGGAACCTTGTGACAAACCGTTGGTTGCAGAATATAAATCTGAAAAACCCTCGTTTACTTCGTAATTGAAGTAGTAATCCTGTCAGCTACCGGAGTGGAAGTTTTTCTATATCATAATCACGGGCATTCAATGGCCTACTCGGTCGAATTATTTAGAAACGTCTGGAAAAATACACCAACTGATTAGCCCTTTTTAAGCGTTTCTGTCCAGTTTTCCCGGGCAACAAATGACATGGTGTCACACGACAGGCGCTTTCGAATTCCATGTTGACACTCGAGCAACAGTGCAAATCGAACGAAGTGTTTAGTAACTGGCCGTCAATCGAACTCTCCAAACTTCTTCAGACTACGGATAATAATGCAATGAGCCTCTAATTAACGCGCTCATTGCGATCACCATCTCTTAGAACGGATGACCTTATGTACACCAACCAGGCTTTGGGAAGCTTGCCTTCTCAGAAAGGTCGATAGAAATGTCCACACAGCTGCATTGCCAACTCTGGCGAGTCTCATTCGTACTTTCGGAGAGATGAAATCACGCCCTGGAGATTTATTTTCACAAAACGTTGATAATTTCCTGGAGTACGCTGTGTGATGTGAAGGTAACGGTTCTCCAGGCATCTCTAATGTTGATGGTGGATGTATCCACTGGTTCTGTGGAGCTGGTAGGTGTTGTCAGTCTGACGATAGTTGATTCACTTGGGTGTGAGATCCATGGAAGTGCTTTAGCAGTCGGCCTGTGTATGGCATCATTAAGTAGAAGGTCGTTGATTAGCGAGGCTGACAAGAGTCAGTAGGTCAGACCGATCAGACAACTGGATAACTGCCTGAAGTAAGTGATGTACCATACAGTTACAGGCTAGCTCAGAAGAGTTGGATCACGTACCGCAAATGCTTTGAGGCGGCTGTCACCGTAAAGCCATACTGGGTATGGTGACCTCGTTGTCTTTAACAGCTACACGCCAGGCTTCTGTTATGCCGACAGTGGATGGTCCTAATGCATCATACATCATTCGATACTGCCTTAGTTCGACGAGAGGATGTGGTATTAGTATACATGTACTTAACAGACGTTTCGAAAGAGTACCCTTCTTTTGGGTCTACATCTAGTCATTTAAGTCTCCATATTTTCCATTGTGGGAAGCTGGTTGAGCTTTGCTATGTCGATGTTTGTATTGCCGTCTTAAGTTAGGTCGACCATTACATCTCCTTCTCATCAACATGGATAAAGTGTAAGCTGAAGCATGTCTCAAGTTATCTCAGTTACTTTAGGGGAGTGGTGCCTTCGGTGTATCACATAATTCATGACGAGATTTCCCAGAACGAAAGCTTTGAAATGAACAGGCAATCGAAAATGGCAAGATGTAGAAGTGAAAACCTTTGAAAGTAGCAAAACAGCCGGAAGAGATTTTGAGAAAAACTGAAGGGTACACTCAGTTGTTCCAAAACCCCCAGTCAGCGGGTAGGAAATATGGATTTGGTGTCCGGTTTAGGTTAAGTATTCCTCAGACAGTACGAGTCATCCCTCATTGGGGGTAATTAGCAGTAACCGCTAAGTCCAATCACTGACATCGACATTTTGTAAATCAACAGGAAGCCAAGTACCGTTGGCAGAAATGAACAACACTCGATCAAACACCGGTTCTATTGCGGTTCGCGTGATCGGTCGATCGCCTTGAGCCTTCCCACCAACCGCTGTGATTCATGTGGAATAGGACATGGTCCTAATGAAGATGGTTTGCGTTCACCACCTATGGAGAAGGACTCCGAGGATCCCCTCTGAAGATTGTAGTAAGTCGATCCAAATGACCACCAGCGAAGTGGTGGACAGCCGTTTCATAAACTTAGTGGGGTCGTCTCAGCACCACGTACACCGGAGCATCCAACCCACGGCCAATGAGAAAGCGTCACTTTGTGGTCCAAGAACTTATCCATTAAACCAGAGTGCCTTGGTCATCGGAATTGCACGAGGGTAGGTGAATCACTTTCTTTAGCTGTTGTACTTCCTTTTGAATATAGACCAACCAGGAAACATCTGATCGATTTCAGCTTGTGAACGAAAGGATGCACAAAAACTAAGACACATCATTCGGAAACCCCTACCTGGATAGTGAATCTATTTAGTTGCAAGGCTAAATTGGTCATCAAGTGGAAATCAATGAGCTTGAGGGTGATGAAGAATCGAAGCAGATAGTTAGCAATAGAGTAGGTCAAACCATGTAGTTCAAAGTTAAATGAAAACCGCTCCGTATTGGTTATTTTTCTTCCTATCTCGTTGAACGGGAACTTACTATAGTGGATCGTGTACTAGTGATACATCGGAACCACCCAGACATTGTTAATGACAGTGCCTTCTGAGTGTTTCTATCCAAAATGACTGTAGTAATCAAACCCGGGGGTCTAACAGTAGGTAATGAACTAGCTTGAGGCCAGTGCTAGCATGGATGTAGTAGAAATGAAAGACCGGGAGCTGTGGACACGTTCATTACTTCACCGTATTTCGATCTACAAGCACTTTTATGAGTGACAGCTGTTTAGGGAATGTGGGACAAACAAGTGTCAATCAAACCACATTCTTTCGGTCCTTGGGTTGTGCAAGGCTCATCTGTTGCACAGCCGTCGAACCAATAGCAACAAGGTAATCAGGACATTCTTGATTGACTGTAGTCCTGTCATCCTAGCCGATGAACACATGGCCATGATGTGCTGTCGTCTAGAAACTGCTTGTCTGCAACCTGTGGTCACCATGGTGACTTTCGGTGTTCTGAGGTTAACTAGAAACAAATGTTAAGTTCAGGAACCACGGCAGTGCATTACAATAAATACCGTCATATTTCCTTAGCCAGCACTATGAGTTCTTTAGTACATCATTCATTGAATGTTTCCCAAGGCAAAGAATTACAGTGGCTCAGTTTTAAAGCAAAAGTACTAAAGGACACCCGCCGAACTACCACGTTTCTTTGAGATATGTAATGGATGTATTGTGAAACCTGACGACTTTTAGTCTCATTATTCTTGATTTTTCGTGTTTCGAGAATCCGCTACCATTTACGAAACACAGAAAACGACTGACTTTTCGTCAGTTTGGACCAATTATCTCACTGGAAAAGTAACCACCACTTTACCAGCTGAATTACGTTTGATTCAAATTAACAAAGGACCAGTTCTATACAATCGCGAACGCAGTTTGTCTGACTATTCTGTCTCCCACGTTTTCTATCAGTTCACTTGCAGCCTCGATGACATTTCCATAGACAGAACAGATCAACCGTAGTAGAACACGTCCCGAACTGGTTAAAGCAACTGATGACACAACAATCTCAAACCGGTGTACCCGTTGCTCAAAACCCTGTATCATCGGTTGCAAGGCTTCTCATGATGACAGGTCACCAAGTTGACCCACTTGGCTTATTCAGAATATTGTTACGATACTGGCCTTTGGCGAAGCTGTGTTGATGACATAATGTAGCAAAAAGGCGTCCAATAAAGCACGTTCTTTATTGTCCAACACGCTGGTTAGCATGCCACACGCACACTCGCGTTTATGAGTCAGCATTCCTATCCACTACACCCCCAGGTTTCCGCTAACGCGTTGTGTGCACTTCTGCCAGGTTTATGTGTGTGATCGGCGTCTTCTATCGTCCATTCTTCGTCCGTTGGTCCGATTTCGTTGCGCGATGGCTTGTCCGGTCGCTCGTGTTGTCCACCATCTATCCACTGTGGGCTTTGACCGCATTCCACGACCGTGTCGAGATATTCCCGCGAGTGTTGGGACAATCGCGCCTCCGAATTGGTCATCCATCCTATTTTGCGTGCCATGTCTCGCCCGTTGGTCCGATCAAGTCGAGCGATGACTCATCCGGTCGCTCACGCCGTCCTCCATCCGCTCGCTGTGGGTTTTTGGACGTACCTCCCCGCGTTCAGGTATTCCTCCGAGTGTTGGAATGCTCACACCTACGGCCTGATAGTCCACCACAATAATACCTGGTGTGACTGTATGCGTGTCCATGCCTTATCTCTTTGTATATTGTATATAACTTGCATGTTTTACGTTTGAGACTGATCAGAGTAAACGGAATGTTGACATTCGCAACACATGTCTTTTTCCTGCACATATGAAGTTGTTAAAGAGAACTCAGGGGTTCAAGTCCTGGAGTAAGTCGTTCATACCATACACTGTTGGGTAAATACGATGAACAATGATGGTAAAACCGAGTTCCAGACTAGTATCTGATATGAAATAAAGCACGATTATTAACTCAATGCAATTTTACATGTGAACTGGTGCTTTATTCACTTACTCAATGAGAATCAAACAGTATGTTGTTTTTACTTAGTTCCCAATACCAGCCGATAAATAAGACTCGGCACGTTTCCACCAAGCTCAGCATGCTGATTATCAAAGACCACAAGCGATCTGTTGATGGCAGTGTAGACTGATGACCCACGATTTCTTCACATGAGGCTAGACAGAAGTGTGTGTGTGGAGACTCAAAAGCAAGACACTCAACGATTGTATGAATATACCCACTACGCGAGATGTTCCTGATTTAGTCCAGACGTGACCCGCTATCTGATCGGCTCGTTCTGTGGCCTATCGACAATAGTTCGAGCTACAAGAAATCACTACATGACAGTTTACTAGTGGAATCATCAATCCAGAATGACGACGTCTCAAGGTTTGAGTTGCTTCAGGACAAAAACTGCCATTTTCAGAACGAATCCAAACAGAGTGCCTGGTTCAGTTTTTGTCCAGCCGCGTACCGTTTGTGGCATAACGTCCGGTCAAGCCATTTCTATACACCCGTATCCAGGAATTATATGCATATACAGACTGTTCAACTTTTTGGGTTTGCGTAGACATAAGTCATTAAATCACGAATGAGCACAGCCTGCTCTGAAGAAAGGGTATTGCTGCGTTGGGTGTAGAGTGCCAGCTTTTTAGAACTTACTGTGTAGCGACCGTTGAGCAGAAATCATCATCCCGTCTTGAGGTTAGCTCTGATCAAACTAGTGCTCAAACTACCAATCAGGATACAACCCTTTTATACCAGTGTGGTAAGGATGACCGCCTTTATTCTATTTTTTGGTTGATTTATCCTTGATGTTTGTTGCATTGCAGGTGATTAGTTAACAAGCTAGTTACGGTCAGTAACCCATTATAAACCCAGTTCACCAGAATAAACTGTTAGATACACCCAATGGATGACAGGTCACAAAGATTGCCTTACATAGTAGCCTCTGATAACAATAACTCTGAATTGTTCAGAAATTGGAGTCTTATGGATATTTTTCTAGTTGATCGAATTTACGTGCAACTTCTCAACATTCATTCTTTGGTGCTCGTTCCGTCAAAACGGACGAGTATAGACACGATGGTCGGGCGGACAAGAGTATCGGCGTCAGAAGCTAAAGGTCTGAATTTCGTCCAGAATACATCCACCTGATGAGTCAGAAGAAATCCGAATCCAGTTGTGGAGTTCGAACTTGGGGACGAGCAACATGAACAATTATGAGTTACCTCTACTAAACTTGACTAATTCATGGGTTATGCATTATCGTTAATGTCCGCGGACAAAAAAGTGACTCATGCTTTCTGTCCCTCATTGTTTTTGACACTGATAAACAACTGTACAAATTGCACATTTCCCTTCACTAGTTGCAAGCAATCACCGACTATTGTACTAGGTTGAACCAATTAATAGAACTCGCTGCAGTTATCACGGGAGGGACTCCAATCTGGAATAGTTTTCTTGTTTTCTATACACGTTTCCCACAATGTCATTCCACAATTGGTTTCAGTATTGTTCAAACTGATCAGGCAGGGATAGCAATTAGTTACAACAACCCGTGATATTGTGGCTAGAGTAAACTAACAACCCACGATGGATGCCGGAACTGTTGAGGTTCGATACGTTGGAAGTTACAGACTTAATGCGATGTTCAGGTTCGTTTGTAGAAAACTAAAACCAAAGTCCCCTACTACTCATCAGTAATCAAAGTACTCCTCAACAAGTTAATGATTCCTGTGATTTCAACTTGGACAGAAGTCCTAATCGAGGAGTCTGCTGGACTGTTACTGCCTCCTCTCAAGACGGTCGGACAATCTGATCAGTACTGACAAACGAAAATAGTTGAGGGTTCACATATAATTCGGCCGTGCCCAATGTGAGGTCACTGGAGCAGTTGTCAACACGGTTGCCTAGGGAAAGCGTGACCGTAGTTCTAGTCTCGGCAGTTGCAAGGATATGCACTACTGACGAGCTCTAATGAGAACGAAATTCGAGTCTAGTGCTTCTTTTCGAAGGGGGCCGACTGGAAAGTCTATGGGAATGCAACAACTGCGAACAATTTTGGGTGACATTCAGCCTATATGGAAACCAAAATCCCCTACCATTCTCAGTCAACGAGATAGGAGAAACAAGTGGTGTTGGAGACGACAGGCCCAGCAACCGTGATACTACACCGTGTCCTTCCAAATCAAACAAGGCTTGATCAGCGAAATCTTCTCTCCAAGATCATCGTTCGGTGTCGTAGGAAGATTTTGAAACCGGCTCCATTCGAAAAAAACATCAGACCAAAGCTTCGTTCTTGTTAAGATACATCAGTAATGCGTGACTGAGAGTTAAACTCCGGTTCGTAACTTATACAAGAAAACTGCCCAGATCAATGTACCCTCTGGTGTTACACCGGGTGCGACCAGATCATCATACCTACAAGCTTTGTGGATAGCGTTCAGACTGCCCGATCGCTCCTAGAAGAGATTAATTAACCGTCGTGTTAGCTTCTATCAGTGAGCCCATGATTAAGGTATCCGTTCAAATTGAAACCACAGAGATTACTAAATCTGTGGAGCAATGTGTTAATCGGAGACAGTTAGTGGGGATTTGGATGACATAAGGTGAGCACCACTGACATGGGACCGGAGCATTCGCATTCATATAGGTTTTTCAGCCAGTCTAGGATAAATCCTTCCAAGATCGAAATTCGAGTCTAGGTAGGTTGCCAAAGTAGTTCAGTCACTCGCACTACTATAGACTTCTGACTGTTCGCTCGAACATAATTGCAGCATGATACGTCTAGTAGACTTTTGTGTTGGAAGTCCACTTAAATTTTATGCACAGGCTTGACAGCTTTCTGGGTTGAAGGTCTGCGATACACACATAGTTGCAAAAAATCAGGCTAACCTTTGGCCAAACGTGTTCGATTAAAATCAAGAACAAATATTCAATTAAAAAGGCATGGCCCTTGAAAAGTATTAATGAAAATGTGTAATAACACAAGAAATTACGCACTCGTGGATGCAGACAATGAATATGACATTGGTTTTTTAAATTGCCGTATGATCAAATTGGCCAGCAAGTCAAAAAAATCGATTATCGCTCGATCAGCAAGGAGTCGTGTAGATCACAGCTAATACAGACATGAAAGGCATAGTTAACACTAGTCTGGTAGACAAAAAATACAACATAAATTCGGCACAGCCAACTTCGAAAAATCGGTGACGGATTCGTGTCCGGAATGTCTCTGTGTTTCTCCGTTGCGTGAACGCAGTTTGACGGGGAAGAGTTCAAATTGTGAAATATACTAGCAGTAGATGGTGGTCGGTAGAAAAAATCTTTACATGGGAATAGAACGGCTGTATGGTTGAAACTATGAGGAGGCAAGAACATTGAACAACTAGTGTTCGTGTTGATTTCAAAACGGCACGTAAAACAATGGCCGCGAAGGAATAACAAATCAAATGTACAAACATTAGCAGCTTTAGGTGAGAAACGATAGAGGGAAAGAAAGTCACGGTGCACACAGGCTATGTGGTTTCGTTTCAATAAACCCTGAGATCTGGTTCATAATGGAAGTCAAATGTTACAATGTTTGAAGGACGGGTAGAGGGGCTGATCTTGGTCGCACTGGGTGAATTCTCTCACTGCCGTTACACTCATGACGGTCGTGGCCCGGACCGATGCGCCCAACAGTCGTCAAACGCTGCCGTTCAGAGGCTCTGCCGCGACGTAATTCCCTAGACCAAATGGGGCATGAAGCATCCACAAAGTTGGTGTAGTCCAGAATCTCTAGCTGTGCTCTCTGGCGAAAACTTTCAAATGCCAACTCGGCCAGAGTAGTCGTGGTTAACGAAACTTGATGAGCATCAATGGCAGGACGTGTCCAGTTTGCATCGTCCAACTCGTAACGCTGAGAACTTTTACGATCTAACGTTACGTCAACCCATTCACCCTGAGCTAAACGAATCAACTGCTTTGGCATATGACTTGCTTTGAGATGTTCTTGGCCGATAAACTGTACGAACGAATTCAACTGAGGCGGGAGACCAACAAACGAAAGCTTTCGACAGAAATCAATTCCACCTATTTGCTTCCGCACAGCGTTCCTTGTCAATATTTTCAAGCACAACGGTTGTGATAACATTTCCTGACAAATGCGATGCAAACTGGCAAGTCTACAATTGAACACATCACGTCGTTCCACATAACGCTTTGAGTAGACTTTACGTAGATGGAGATTTTCCAAAGATTCGCCAAATTCATCCACCGTAGGTACAGTGCATTTGAGCGCAAGTAAGTTGATTAACAATAACGCTGCCTGTCTTATAATGGATGGTAGCAAATTGTTTCCATATGTATCAATTTTGGGATGGCATAAGAGGCATAACAGAATACCAAACCAGTTACAACACGGATACAAATAATCCATGCACTCGAATTGCGAAAATCCATTCTCAATCAGTCTTTTCATCGCCGTCATTTCCACAAAGGCGTCGTCATTCTCGGGGATGTCCGGAACAGTAGCATGTTCATTGGTGTAACGACACAAGTATTGATCGTAACTAGTTGCTAGGGAATTAAAGACAATAACCGAATCAATGCGGTGCACATCAACACCTTTGCTTAAGAGCGCTGGTAAATGAGAAAAATAAAAAGTCAGTGGACTGGGACCACACAAACCGTTATAACTGGACGGTTGTTCACCAACGAATTCGTAAACACTAGCAAAAAAGTAGTCCAGCGCTGACTGATAGGTGTATCGTCCACGGGTCCAAAAACGTCGATAAGGTGCAGTATTCGGTCTGGAACTGGGTGCACAAATATAAGTCCATCTCCGACAAGTTTGTGGTCTGTTAATATCGCAACCATAGCGTGCCAACAGAGGAAGGACTTGCCATTGTAGACAGTCGACCGCCCAAATTACAGGCGAACATTCTTGGTAGAAATTAATGAATGGATCCGTGCCAGCGGCGCGGTGATCCACAAGGCACGGATAGGCGGTGCTCAGATGTCGACGCTTAACAATTAGAGTGACTTCGTTAAGCGGACGACCAATTCGTCGTAGAGCACGTTCAATCGTTGTCAAGTTGCCTTTCTGTATGAGGCGCACCAGCTTTTCATCAGCCTCCTCTCGAATAGCTGCGCGCGATTCCGCACAGAAGCAGGTAATCCACAACAAGCTGCGGCGATTGCGTTTATTACTCATTCTCGTCTGTCAATTGGAAGGTCACGGAAGCAGAAACAATTTCATGATGAAACTATTGTAAATCCGCCAAACAATACACCTAAGTGAGGTCGGCCAAATCATGTATTCGATACTAAGATTGAACGACAGCCAACGAGAGGTGTGGACAGGCAGCCTGTCCGGATGCCACCCAATGAAAGCGTAAGGTGAACGAAGGTCATCCACGATATCGGCCAATCAGAATTAGGAGGGCGGAAAGAAATTATCGGACATCTGCCTGAACTGGTCTGTCGCTGTCCTTGCTGTAGTTTCGCACAGGGCTAATCGATCGCGTGGGTGTGATCATGCCATGCGAATCGATTACGCTGCGATTGGAAATCGGAATACACGGGGACGAGCATGCAGAAGACAACACATGAGTGTGGATATAAACGTCAGGAAAATCAGGACCTCTGCTAGGATGGGTAACTGTCTATATACATATGGTTGTGTAAATATTCACACGACCTTAACTTGCTACGACGAGAACGCAATTCGTCGCACCCTTCACATTCCGACAAAAGCCAGACTAACTAGCAGCATGTCGTTTAGTTGGGTGAGTTATTCGACCATAAAATTAACTGAACAAGCGAAAGCATCAAAAAAATCAGTGTGGTAAAGCAGAACTCGAATGAGATAGTAAAGTTATTACTCTGTAATCTGAAAGGTTTTCACCGGAACATGAGCAAAACTTCGCCCTTTTTCGTTTTCAGCTTCAGGCCGCTGTGGGTCCAGACAATGACCCACGAGGCAACAAAGTAATAAATAAGTACAAATGCGTAGCGAAGAAAAAGAACGCAAAAAATAAAGTATCTCACGAAACAGAAGTCCATAAGTTTGCGGACACAGGCTCGCCATTGACTGTGACATACTGCCATGTTATTGTCTCCAGCCAGCGTGCGAATGGTTGCTAACTTCGAAACCATGCAAACAGCATATATCGATATTGCTCAGCAGGACGACCAAAGCTTTAATGGGCATTGCTAACGTTATCTGCTAGGTTATCGCAACTATATACTTCAAGTACAAACTGAACGGTATTGAGAATTGATTGCACCTCTCACATTCGGACTGACAGTTCAGCGGACTTTCGGTTTTTGAGATCGATACACTCTATTAGCTTGTAACTGGTGTTCAGATTGCCCGATCATCGTGCAAGGAATCACAGTGACTATCGGTTAAATTCGCTATACAGGCCTTACTGAAAGGTTGAGATCACACAGGATTTTGCAGATAATTTTGTTATAGTAATTATCCAACAACTATAGCTCACTATGTCATGTCTGAAAACCATCTGTCCTTAATGCGTTAACAGAAAAACTTGCAAAATGACCACTGTATGTTCACTGTGGTTCCGCTTCAGCTCCATAAATGTAACTCTACGGTATGCACCTCACTGGTGATTCAACAAGAAATTTAGGCACCGAAAATCCCAACCGTTCCTCAAAGCACTGTTCAACTCTTCTGAGGAGAGTAGTGTGAGTTTATTAGTCCCACGAGCACGTCCCACAGAAAGCGACCGAGTTTAAATCAGGGCTACAGACTGGCCAGACTAACAGAAGTGTTCTGCAAAAAAACAGTCTTATCCATTGCGACGACGGACATACTTACTGGAGTGTCGTCTTGCCGGAGTAACAATGCAGTGAAGATGAGCGATCGCATCATACTACTCATACCGAGGCTATTCAGTAGTAGGACTAGAGCATACATTTTGACATCGAAGTAGCCACAGGAAAAATGCAGGAAGGAACATCAAAGTGCAGCATCGCCCATAACGGTCCCTGCTACTTAATGGAACTGAGCATTGACGTCTGTGGAAGCCGACACGGTCGGGGGCCGAATGCTGCGTGCAGATGAGTGGTTTTGCGACAGGTCGGGTTTACATGCTTAACACGTGTATTGTTTTGTCCAAAAATAACCCTTATGCCATCCACGTTCTTGGATCACAACAATTGGTGCCGTGACCAGGATTGGAGAATGAAGATCCCATGACCGCAGCCGTTTGAAAATGGGGACGTCCGGGGCTTCCTGGAGGACTTCGAGGACGTGGCAGAGACGGTCGGAGTCAAGAACGACCGGGCGAAGCTGGAGTGAGCCGCCGCGAAGGAGGCGCTGATCGCCGGGTTCGGCAG
>LUCH01002546.1:28923-54091 GCA_013368495.1 Paragonimus heterotremus
CGGAACTACTTGAAGCGTTTGGGAATCAGGAAAATTCGCACAACGCCACACCATCTTCAATCAAATGGACTGACAGAACAACCGCACAATCAAGGAATGGTTGGCAGCGGAAGGAAGGAGCTGGGAAGAAACACTATCACTGATTCTGTTGGCTCACCGCTGTTCGCCTCAAGGAAAAACGAAGCAACTGCCATTCGAGCCAATGTACGGGCGCGTGCCATGCCTGGCAGTGGATCAGGAGATTGGCTTATTGAGAGACAAGCGGATGAGAATGCGTGACTTAGCAGAAGTTCGAAGAGTGGCCAGCCAAAACTTGACGAACGCACAGGAAATTTCTAAGGAGCAGTCAACGGCAAGGTTGTCGGATCGAAGTGCCTCGTTTGAAATTGGTTCGAAGGTTAAATACAGAGACAGGCGGAGTCCAGGCACAACAGGACCCGGATCTAGGAAGTTCATGGCGAGGTGGAGAGGTCCTCATGTGGTAGTGGACCGCCGTGGTCCAGTGGATCTGATTAAGAATGAGAGGAATGAACATCGAGTGCACGGAAGCCAGCTTCGCAAATGGTACGACACCCCGAGCAGAAGAGAGTGTACGCCAGGAGCAGCGACGTCCCCGAGGCCCATACGCAGATTGTCAAGAGAGCGAAACAAACCTGAAAGGCTTTTGCTGCGGTTGGAACAATCTTTGCGGTGTGAGGAGTGCAGTGAAGATGAGTGATCGTATCATACTACACATACCGCGGCTATTCAATAGCAGGTGCAGAGCATATATTTTTGACGTCGTACAAGCCACAAGAAGCCTGCAGGAAGGATCGTCAAAGCGCGGCATCGCCCATAACAGTCCCTGCTACTCAATGGAACTGAGCATTGACGTCTGTGGAAGCCGACACGGTCTGGGGCTGAATACCGCGTGCAGATGAGTGGTTTTGTGACAGGTCTGGTTTGCATGCTTAACCCGTGTATTGCTTTGTCGTATAAATCACCCTTGTGCCATCCGAGTTCTTGGATCACAACACTACGACGGTCCTTTAGTTCGATGCTTGTTGAGACTACGTTCCGATTGCATTTCAAGAAAGGTGTTGTAAATTGTTAGCTGGCGAGGGACAGGCGCATACCTATTTGTGGACCACGGACTCAGAACATTAATCTGTAGAACAAAAGGAAACGGGGTTTCTTTGGGGGGAACCTGCTGAGAGAAGGCTAAAAAGTCTGGCTTACTTGACGACAACAAGCTGACCCAGCCCCGGAGTGCAGTGATTAAGACACTGACGGCACTCACTAGCAGTGAAGGCTGAATCAAACTTCTGGGAGTTAGTGCAGGTTTTGCGACCGCACAGGAAAATACGCCGGCGGTCACGGTAAACTGTTGGATGATCGGAGTGTTCTCCGTTTGAAGACACCTCCAATCCCTCATTCCGTGCACGAAGGACAGAAGAATAAATGCTATAAATACAATTCTCGCGAAAATTTCCATTGATTCACAGACAGGAAAACGTGACGAACAATTGTTTTCGATAACTCATTATGAGATAACTACAATTGTGTAGATTCAGTAAAATCCAAGCAGTGTGTATACACGACAAACGGGTTCAGCAGAATGTCATTAGATGATGTAGAGCGTTACAAAATATCCAAGCATCTATGGGCTAATCATTCAGAGAGCGAATCATCAGTGTTAATAATGGGCGGTTTGGAGTTCCACCTATCATCACGTCATAGTTATCGGTTGGAATTTGGATGAAAATGCAGACCGGTAGTGTGAACTTCGGCCACGGCAATTGCATGAATTTCTTGTGTGAACACAAAATCGAACTGCGTAATCAATTCAATAGTAGCTGTTTTGATTTTGCTGAATCTACATAATTATATTGATCTGATGAAGAATTATTGAAATACAATTCTGCTATACAGCCACAGGTTCGTGCCTCAATGCCAGAGCACCCCAACGTAGTCAGTAATGCGGAATTCAAGCATGTACTCGTAATCACATTTCGTTCGGCTGCTCCTCTTCGACCTATCTGACGTGGATGAACCTGGAAGGACCGAAGTCTTAGTCGTAATAAGGTCCCGAATAAAAACAACGCACAAAGTCGATCGCCATGTAAAGATGACAGAAAAAGGCGGGGCACAGTCACTCACACGCACGATTACGTCATAGAGTGCATAGGAATTCCCACGCACAGTGGTCTCCGAAAAGGTGAACTGGGTGTTATATCTTGTAATAAACCCAAGAGTGGAGCTGACGTTATGGTTATGGGAAAGTACAGTAACCACGAAGTATTGAAGAGATGTCCCAGAGTTGTGGGGGAAAACATACCGGATACTGCAACCGGAAACGCCTGGATGTGTCAGAAAGAATTTATCTGTGATGAAACTAGTCACGATTTCTGAATTTTCTGTTTGGTATCGTGGTTGAGTAAACAAATGTTTGACTTCGAGTTTTTTGCGCACAACGATGTGCTATGATTACCTGCCAAAATGAGGTCAAAATCTACTGTTTCACTTACGCGGAGCATGCCATTCTTGAGTAGCGCCAAAAACGCCATTTCACAGTATATTCGGTTGGAGTTTAGAAAACTTACACAGTCATTCAGTTTGTTCTAATGTTCTGATGAGTCAACAGATCTATTGCTTTGCTACTAATTAGATTATTTTGACCAGGGGGTAAAATGACGAAAATTACAACATTGGAAGAACCTAATGCTGAATAATTTTTGAAAAGAAAGTATGATCAAATAAAATGTGAACCTATGTAAACTTGCGCACTTATCAAACCGTCGTTTGCAATTTAGATAACATCGAAAATTAAGCCCACCAATTCCACGCGCATCTAACGATAACACAGGATGACTTTTAACACCGATTAAGCTTCCTCGTAAATTGTTTGATTTAATGTAATGTGAACTACTATTTGGTAAGTTTTTATCAGTGAAGAACTCTGCTTTGGAGGTCTGCCTTTTCGGCTTTCGGCTGTTAGTAGGACGTCAATCTTCTTCAGACTGTTAGTGTTCCAAAGAGGACTTAGTGGTAAGTGGTAGAGTACACATGCCTAGTGAGGAAAAAGATGAGCTACGGCAAATGTTAAGCTGGGAATGGCACTTTGTTTAACGCGTTAAAAAGCCACTCTGTCCAAATGAACGGTTTTCAAAACTTGTAGTTACACATAACAAATGTTTTCCAACACAAAGTTACATCAGTATACAGCAAACATGATTGTTATTAATTATACTACCCTGATCAGAAAAGTCTCATTTTTATCAGTTAAAGTTTTCAGTTGCTCTACCGTGATACAGCGTTCATACTGCAGCGTATCAAGCTCAAATCAACAGACAGATGACGTCATCGTTGTCCGTGAGCACTACGCATATGGTACTAAACAGAACATAACTGTATCAATGAAAAACACACATGCACCAAATTGATATTTACTCTGCAAATGCAGACAAACGGTTCACATGACTAACGCCTACGTAAATTTGCAAAAAACGGTCTTCTGATACTTTGCATTTTGTGCCTCAGTTCACCGGTCGGCTGAAAATGGAACCAACGAAACCCTAATCAAAGACGCTGAAATGGAGACGCACGTGCAACGAAAAGGCATCGAATGAATGACGGGTGAGGAAAGCAGAAATGACAAAATATCACATCATCCGTTAGCGGACCGTACTACGAAAATTATATAGATGCGGAGGATAAAGAGCATAATTATTTTTTCGGTGGCCCATACACATAGCGGGAACTACGTCACATGCAGCTGTTCAATTTTAGCAGATACATAACACGCAGGAACCCATGACCCTTTCCACGGAGCACACAAAAACTGAACACAACTAAACTGTCAAAATATGAATGTCCACGACCAACTTCAGAAAACGACAGCCGGCGCGGTGACCACAAGTCACATAGACGTAGGTTGAATTCGAATCATCAATAGGAACATGCCCAAACGCAACAAGCAAGCGGAGTACATTGGGGACTCGGTTAACAACTCGTCCACTTGTCTTATAATGAAATCCATCAAATGATCTCGGGGATCAACTACCCCGACAGGATTAATCAATCAGTTCGCGTTGGAATTCAGCAACATCACTTTATTAGTCGTAACAAACAACAGTGCAGATTTAACAAATGGGGTGTTCAGTGTTGTGACCATCGACAGAATACGCTAGTTCGTCTACGACATAGTAATGTGCTTGACAAAAAATGGGTTATCCTCCTTGTAATAATTAACAGTGAAAATCTTGGTCCCGAAAACAACGCGACTGTTCCCGTTAATTGCTCCCAAGACAAACCAAAAAACGGGTGCAAAAAGCAGCTTTGTTGCGCTCTAACAACGTGTGCGACAAGGAGAAAATTACAAGGTATTTACATCGTGCATGGCGACCTACAAACATTTTCGAATCAGAAAATCGAAGGACAGTTATCGAGAATAATAGTTAGGGTCACTAAGCCAACAATTAGCATAGCGTAATAAAGGCCGAACAGATAAAAAAGTGGTGAAGGCTACCTCTCGATTGCTCACAACATTTCCGCTCGTACTGATCAGATAGAATCATTTTCTCGGGGAAAGGGGTGGTTTTGGAAGAAGAAGAAAGGACTTCCTAATATTCAGATTACAATTTGAACAAGCAGTCGGAAGGTGGAACGCCAACCTTGGGTCATACTCTGGATTCAACGCACAAGTGATCATTTTCAATCGAATGCTTTAAGCCAAAGTAAATCCGAAACCCGGAAGAGATCAGGCAGTTGAAGCCCGTTCACAACAACGTGCATGGTGACGTCCACATTGTGACAAATTTACATAGACATTGTGTCCTGTTCGCCTCAGTCACCTTCCAACAGGGTCAGCAAAAGGGGGGACTTTCAATGGCAAATCAAACCATTGCAAAAATGTCTATTTTAGAGATCGATAGTTACAAAAACGAATAACCACACGAGACCAGTGGGTAATTCCGAGGGGTGGAAACAAAATGCTCATGCAGAAGTGTCAGCGAGATGGCACAAACACAATGTGTGGGGAGGGGATATTATCGGAAGAACGATCCATGTGTGGAGAGGCCACAGCTATCGTAGTGTGAGAAAGACATCATGCAAGAAGGAGATTACACATCAAAACAGTAACAATAACGAGAGTACGAACGTGCAAAAGCTATCGATCATTTTTATCGTCAGATAGTCTTACTGGATGGAGATATAAACCAATCTCCGTATCACAAGTATTCTTAGTTGTATACCACATGTATGTTGGACAATATCAGACTGACCAAAACTAGATAGGACCAGCCATAGAAACTGAGGCTCAAACCCGCTACCTTATCATTGTAAAAGGGCGTCGCTACTAATCCATATCATAAACCGAAGATCATATATAAGTATCGTGAGGCGGTTACATTAACCCATGCTACAGACAATGAGATTTGCATTCAAATGCATTTCGGAAAACCTACAGTTCACGACAGACGATCAAGCTTTTTACAAAAATCAATGTATGTCACGTCAACAACTTTTGATTCCAGGAGTACCCATGGTTAAGGCTGTCACTGGTTCCAATAGTGGTGCACAAAGCGATAGAGGGATCAGTAAGTAGTAATGAATGAAAAGACTAACGAAAAACAGTGGACATACATGAGAAATAGTTTGAAAGTTGGGTTCAAAGTCTTTTGGATACGAGGTCGTTATTGACTGCGACAAACCAACAAGTGAGAAGGCTTTACCAGTCAACGGTATGGAATATTCGTGGACCCCTTAATCTGATAGGGGACATTCGACATCTCTTCGCGACCAAGACATCAGGGCTTTCATAGCAGTAACCAAATCATCACCTGGCCACTGTGTGAAATCTCCTAAATGTCCGCAACCGTAATGAACAATGCGCGGGGCGGTGGACCCACCGTGGGCATACGAAATACACAAACTAAATGGTGAAAATCATACATTTCCATTAGTGATCTTCAAGATTTATCAAAAATGCGCTTACAGATAGACGCGTTGCTGATACAACGAGCCAATTCGCCACAGACCAACTAGCGGAAACAACGGTGGTCGAATACCGACAGTCTATCTGCAACTTAAGCATGTACACTCTATGGACAGACAAAAACTAAACGTACACACACTATGAATTTCCCTAACCAATAACCACACGTCCCTAAGGTGTTACAAATGAGGAGGATTAGTGAATGCACTACGTGGTTCCGATATCCTCAAGGACACGTAGTAACCGATGTTGCAGGCTAATGATATGACGCTGCATAGGTAACTGAAACGATCAAAAGCCTGAAGTTGCTCGCAAACAGCAAAGACAAGCCCGAGACCGACCAAACCGGGTAACAAAGCATCACATTTTGAAGATGTGAAGTGCACACTACACAGAACAGCATGGTGTGCTGAAAAATTTAGTAAGGCAATATCGTCCTCACACTCACCACGAACGAACTTATTAGTTGACAGAAGTTCCATCCCGAAAGTTTCTCCTAGAATATCATCCATCACGTAGTTTAGCGTGACGAGCGGAAACCCACATCGAAGGACATATTCAGTGGAGAACTCTCGTAAATGTTTACACAACATTAAGAGCGGGCGCACAACGAGTTCAACACATTGATATACTTTAACGGAGCGCCTCTGTGATGAAAGCAACCCAAAAGGGTGGGGCGGTCAAAAGTAGTCTTGAGGTAAAAAAGACAACACCCGTCCGTTGAACAGCGTCGATGCTCTAGTATTTATCGCACAATAAATATACGATCAATATACTCGCAACCAGAGCGGAAACCTACCTACCTACTTTCCCGTAGTTGGTCCTCTCTGTGCCAACGGAGAGTTTGCCATAATATATATTGATCACTGAAGCCGGTGGTAGAAACCCCAAGACAGCTATACGATGATTCGGCCGAAAGATTTGAAAATCTTAGTCACTGTGCAAGATGAGACTTAAAAAGGTTATTCACTAAATTAAAGACAATAGTACCATCCACAGTACTAGTCAAAAACATACCTAAATACGACAGTGCGCCGCAATCAATGGAGTGCTTGCGTACGCAAGATATAGTAATCTTAATTTAAAACCATCATTTTTTTCCCTTCGTTACGATTCTTTTAAACTGTCCACTACGTATACGAGAACGAACTGTAATGTCAGTGATTATGACTCTGAGTTAGAAGCATATGTATTGGGACAAACATAATCAGGAAATCTGCATTTGATGAACTATCCCTTCCAACAAAATACAACAGGATGGATCAGGTGGAAACTGTAAGAAATAGGACAGAAATAAAACTCAAGAGGAAACACATGCCTAGAGGATGTACATACACCCTTTCCATTTTGTGAACAGTGAAATCCTCCAACATACTTATTGTTGATTGTATATGCAGCCTGGGAGACGAAAAACTGCTGTAAGTAACTCCGACCGAAACAAAACAGTCGGATAAAAGCAAATGATGCCCGGAAAAATAAGGCACTATACAAATGTTTTGCAGCGAAAAAGGTTGGATAGGAACAAACTGTACAGTTAAGGTAACGTTCACTTTGAGAAGACGGATATCCCTGGCGAAAGCATCAGTGTATTCTGGAAAGAGACACGAGAGAATAGTGATAGAATGTGTAAACTACAGAAGAAGAAACACCAAACACAAACAAAAGTGGGATATCAGATGTTGCATAGATGGAAACGCACACAAAAAGCATGCCTATGGGCAAAGTGCTTTTTGTTTTATTCAACCATTTTTCGCAAGTTCCCAACCATAGCGATCAAAATAGATAAGCATGCACAAGAAACAAATCCAACGACTCAAGTGATTACGATAGCTGTGAGAATTCCAGAGCTAAGCACGTAATAAGCATATATAGCAGCTCAGATTGATGACAAACGCTTTTGTCCCGCATAACACACTTGGCATCTGACCGAATGGTTTGAAAGATGTCACAGTAGGTGCAAAACTTAGATGTAGATGTCTGTCTGACCAGCGAACAGTGGTTAAACCAGATGTCAGAGATTACGAACCGAAAACCTCTGTTTGCAGGCAGACACTCAAAATGTAGAAAACTCAAAAAAGATTCCGCGCTTTGTTTAGTTCGCGTGGATAACAAAGTATGCGTCATGCAAATACAGGAAAACACTTACGCGTCTACAAAACATTGACCGTAGCTCGCTCCTTTGGATGGATTCCTGGTGAATTCCACCCAAGTATTCACAAAGGTTAGTGCAATTGTGTTATGCTATGACTGATAACCGAGTAGAACAATGACATGTTTCCCTCGTACATACACTTTTAGTCGGATGTGAATTTCGTGCCCTCAGCGGATAGGTAAATGTATTTTATAGAATGCGCACGTATAGCACTTAACGGGAGGGAATGGAAGACTCAAAGATACAACAATGCTTCAAGAAACTGATCTGCAAGGTAGCACGGAATGTCGTACGGTTTTAATAGAGAAATGGAAAAATGTACACAGTAGGAGAAAAAAAGCGAACGTTGTGCCTGTCTGTATGTTCCAGCTAGCAATTGGGAATGACTATCGACAAGCTACTATGAAGTTTTTCAGATTCAGTCAAACGCAAAGAAAAATATTTCCCAAAGATAAACTGGAACAACCTCACTGTCAGTTCTTTCCACTCACTGTATATTCTTGTCGATAGGCCAGGCAGGAGGAACACGCATCATCACCGCCTGAAGAAACCATTCGACCGTGACACATGGGAGGCTGCGTAACGCGTTCTTCACAGACCGAGTTAATTTGAGTGTACCGATTTTGGACTTACGGGCAGAAGCAGAACCTCGTACGGCAGACCATTCGTCCACGGTCGCAATGAGCAAAGTACGAGCAGGCTGTAGCGTAAAGTAAGCGTGGGATTAAGCAAACGGTGAATGAAAAATACAGCAAAATTTGTTTTCTTAGCAATGAGAGACGAAGCACTCCTGATAGATTAATGAATCATATGAGTATTGGCTTGGGCGTAATAATCATTAAAGCAATCCGAAAGCTGTCTCGTAGGTTTAAAATTTGTAAACGATGCTCAAATTGTGAGCAAAAAAAGGTGGTGGTTAAATGTTAATGCGTTTGTCTCCAGGTTGCTTATCACAGGGAAGCAACTGAACGAAGAGTAACATCAAAATAAACTTGTTTAATGAAAAAGCTGCAGTCGAAAAAATGCTTGGAGAAGACAAATAGAGACCGAATTGCCCATAAAAAACCATACAGATTTGTTGAGGGTACTATGAAATAATGCATGTAAACTCATTTTTAACAAGAGAACACAGTCTGTCGCATCCTTTCCAATCAACGACGGACAGATTCATCGCCTGGTGGTTCAGTATTTAACTGAATGCTTTGGTAGACCTAAAGAATCCTTTCTAATTAATGTCCGGGACATACACGTAGACAACACACAACAGGGAGACAGTCTCACTGGACAAATAATCCGTTACGACAACTAAATAAACCAAATAGCAAAAGGTCAACTCGTCTGTGAGCCACTTTTTTTAAAATGCTCCATAAGAATAAAGAAACACTGGTAATAATAATAAACTTTTTAGAATACTTTTAAAAACTGGCATCATATTATTTTATTCATCTGATCACACCTGGTGAATTCGCGGATCGCATATACTGCACATACTTAACGTAATTTCAAACACAGCAGCAGATATAATGTCATGTAACGTAAGACAAACAAGTGGGAAAACGAGTTGATACAATCAAGTTATGACAGAATCCCCTCAAAAGCTCCACTGATTACGGTAGCGGGCTACATCAAACAGTGATCTTAATCACAGAAATTCTAGATACCTGAAACACCAACCGGAGAGAGGTAAGCTTCAAAGTCAGTCGTATCATGCATCGGTACCAAGTGACTGCCTGACCACCGAGCTGCCTTTTTGAATTGACCCTATGTTTCGTACATAAGACAGTGGGACGCTATAAGAACCATATGTTCGAGTCAATGAAATCTGCGAGAAATGATCGCATCAGGTATATAAGTGACGAGGTAAGTGTACCCGTAGATCAGCCGTCTGGTAGTCTTTTTAATCACATGGCAATTCTGTCATGCATGAGCAGTTGTGCAAAAACAGCGACTGTCATATATGTACAATCGATGGACATCTGCCCGAATAAACCAAGTTTTGCGACAATATGGCAGTGTTGTATAACATGCAGCATCGTTAACAACTGCCATCATGATTCTTGATCCAACTCTGGTAGCGCCTTGTCCAGTAATCCTTACAGAGTGACAGTGAACACGGATGAGTTCGCTCTCTGTCCAAGCCTGACCGCCTTGAACTACCGCATAACCTACTAGCGGTCAGCCGGGCTGTCAAACGCAGTCATCAGCACCTCTTTCGCAGCGGTCCACTCCATCTTCGCAAGGCCTCTTCAGGCTGCGTCCAACACTACCTTCACCTTGACCTTCACCAGCATCCGCAGGACAAACAGCTTCCTACGGTCGGTTTTGACTCCGACCACTTTGGCCACATCCTCGAAGTCCTTCAGGAATGACCGGACGGTTGCAGCCAGGTTATCTGCATAATCGCGTTCGTCACGGCACCAACTGTCGCGACCGCAAAAGACGCTTGGCCTGCAAAGTTGCCTTTTGTATGAAAAAACCGCAGACTATGCTAAAACATAGGACCACGAATGCGTACACTCATTTGCACGACTGACGTGTATACATACACACTGGGCAGCAGTAGATTGTTGTTCACCCTAGTGGCACATCCCCATAGTGCGTATACACTATTCCAATGGTCGGTTCTGGTTCATCCTCTTCTAGGCGTTGATACCTGCCCTTCAGTTTCCAAATATGCACACTATACTACTCACAAACGAAGCTGATTGTTGCACAACAGCAGGACAATGCATACAGGTGCAGAGTAGGCTAGCCGTTTCTTTACCTTGCTGCCAGCAACGCAGATTGATGAATGCCACACAGACCTTTGAAATACGACTGCGGATAACGTTGCTGACACCCCCATCAGCGCCAACACAATCATTTAGACAGACAAAAGCAACCATCAGTTCTACCGTGTAATCATCAAGAGAAAGCGCAGGCTGCTGCCAGGTTGCACCGGTATTTTACACCTTTGAGAAGCAAATTACTCCATACTGATTGTCAGGAAGGGTATTTGTTAAGGAAGCAGGCAAAAGTAATCATGTAACATCATTTGATCCAGGGATGGGGATATCAATACCCTAGGCGTTGCATAAACCTAAGACAAATTCGAATGCCAGTTGTTTCAAGCGAAGTCGGAATTTTACGGTTCACATTTTCAGAGGCAGATTCAATGCTGGGCGAATGTTTCTGCACTGTTTCAATTAACCCATCAAGATTGCAACGGTGCGGTCGGATGGTTGTTTCTTGTTTAATTATTCACACCTTCATAGCCTGATTCGTCGTAACGATTACCACTTACGACCTCTGCGCTTGAGTAGTTCTCTGTCTTAATTGTTAAAAATGATTAGACCATCTGTAGCTTGATTCCTATCTCGTTCCGCATGAATGTTTGATGTTCACGTTTTCTCCTTCTCAGGTTGGGAATCAGACGGTTAGATCTAGTACACGGTTGCAGTAGACCTAGCCCAATACCAATGAACCCTTAGTATCGACAAGCTTAAATTGTCTTGAGCTGCCTGAGTGGTGACAAGTTAGGAGGACGTCGTCAAGACCTTGGAGAAATTCGATACCATCCGGATATTTGCTGTGCAATACTGTCTTTGGGATGACATCGATGGCATCACACGATGGAATTCCTTAGCCCACTTAAAAAGAAAGCTGGCATAAATGTGGGCTAAGAACAGTTTGAAGGAATTCTGTGGAGCACTAATAAGGAGAGCGTGTATTGCCGTGTACTGTCGACCAACCATTTGGAATAACTGCAATTTACCTGATACTTGTCATGTTCAAATGCTACGATGAACAGGAAAAGCGCTCGGAAGGTTACATCGTCCAACTTAGTCCCTAATTCGAGGAGCATGTCACAAATAAAATAGATGCAAATCGATATCCGGACTAGGAATGTATGCATTAACTTACGATCACACTCTAATCTATCGATAAAAGGTGCATACACACATCAAGATGCAAACTGACTAAATACAACCAACAGACAAAAATTAGTCAATCGAAAATAAGGGAAAGTGATTGCAGCCATGCTTGTTGCTAACAGATAGAACAGGATAGTTAAAAGTTGTTTTAATAGTGGATATAGCACATGATTCAGCAACGAGTTGCTGTGCATACACAACTGTATCATCCAGACACTTGACAGAAGTTCAGTAAGTGTTCTATTGTGTAAAATGTTTTCCTCCAGTCCGTTCTGGATATTTACGGTGTGATCGCAGATGTGAACGCACACACGTCAGGGTGACTAGCGAGATTTACTGGGCTTCTGTACGCTCGCTCCGAAACACCGAGATTTTGTGGGATGACGTTGAGAAGGAATCCATCATCCCAGCGCTGGTTTTCCAAGCAGCGTCGAATCATAAAGTCCTCCCGTTTATTTCAATCATCCGGAGCACCGAAAATGACATACACTTAATCTGGCATTCATTTGAGAGTCACCAATCGAATTGATGATAACGATAACGCTGATACCCATTGAATAACGAGATAAGTTTAATTCTGTCCCTAATCAAGAATTCCTCGGGCATAGTGCGACGGTGAATTTCCCCGCACTAATTACGACAAAACCGAATATGGTACACACAGATATCTGGAAAGGACGGTACAAACCACATACCATTATCGCAGTGTGGATTCTCAAAAAGCGTATTCATGCCATAATGAAGGATCTCGATCAAGGGAACCCAAAATTAGGCAGACAATAACGAAAACGTCCAAAATGACATTAAAATAAACTACGGTCGCAAACATCGATTTCAACGAGGATGAGATGACTAAGAATCGCGTATAAAACTGCAATGGCAAAAAATTAAGAGGACAAAAACGCGCAAGGTAAACCAGAACTCCACACTCTCAAATCCAACTCACTTCTCAAATCCGAAAGACGGCGCAATTCTCGGTCCCGAGGTGGCTGTCTGTAACCTCTACAGAATGGATGCCACGACGAAATGGAAGAGGAAAATATGCGGTTCTCAAGATAGGCTTCAGTGTGCATTCACTTTTTTTCGTTCTTGGAACGACCCTCTCTACAAAACATCCCATCGTGCTTAATAAAAAAGGCTTCATACACCTAGTAACCCACAAATCCCTCCCACAGACGTGCTTCTTAAAAGGTGATACTTCGGACATTTATGCAGCATCTACTCAAGATCCCTTCAAAATAGTCGATTCACATGAGGGATACTTAGCATACGTATGACAACGCCATGTCATTTTCAAGAAACCTCCTCTTGTGATACGCTGACTTAGATATGCACCATGCAATGTAAGATTCAAGTTATTAGATCATGCACTTCATTTATTCAGAGGCAATACACCCGGTCTTGGGAAATTATGTGAATCCCGAAAATATGTGCGCCTTTTGTTAAAAGCAAATTTTAGATGTTACTCCCAAGAAAACCCCAGGGTTAGTATTTTTTCATTGTGTTATTCACAATCTCATGAAGGGAACGAATTGTTTTAAACAGCCATTGCGTTATTCGAGTAACTAAACTTTTTCCATATATGTTTTTTCTTGTAGTTTTACATATTGCTTTTGTCTAAGAAGACTCTCCTTCTCAACTAGGTCGATGACGCTACTTTCAACCGCAACAGTTCAGCTTAGGATTGTGGCAAGATACTCTTTAAAAAAAAACCTGCTTGGAACTTGTTAGGGAGTTCACTTTTTTCTGTCCAAAACCGTCTCCGTGCTCGAGAAAAACGATTAATCCAATCAGAATGAGCGGAACTGTCCAGAACGGTCGAGAGGTAACCTTGATTAGTTTTTTATCCGTCCGACCTCAATTCCGCTATTTTATGATTCGAGAATGTCTTTAGGTCACTACGCACCATACTAATACCTTGCATTTTCTCGCCTCGTCGCACATGTTTTGGGGAGGTACAAAAGCTGTTGTTTTTGCACGCGTCTTTCGGCTTGTCTTGGGAACAAATCTGGGGATAGTCGCGGTATTTTCGGGATCCAGAATTTCCGTGTTAATTAGTACCGGGAGGAGAATCCGATCTCTGCCAAAAGCACTTCTATGTCGAGGACGAACCAGCTTACCTTTTCGAGGATTTGCAACAGAACTAAAACTGGAAAATGAATTCAACCGAAATTCTCTCACCAGAAAGCAGTCCACAACTAATGACAATAATGCTGCTCATTTAGCCGGTTTTATCAGATCTGGTTCTGGACGCCAAACATGCAGGTGTCAGTGTTTGTCCCAACTGACAAGAGCAGTAGCAATATTAACGGCAAATTATCGTTATCATCATAACTATAATTACATTACGGTCAACGCCAGGTTTGTATGTTGATTTGTTAACTGGAGATATTGTAGCGAAAAGGCGTCCAATAATGCACAATCTTTACTGTCCAACTCGCTAGTTCCCACGCCACACGTGCGCTCGCGATTTTGAATCACAATTCCAGTCCACAACACTTCCAGGTTTCCGCTCACACGTCGTGTGCACTTCTACCCGGTTTAGGTGTGTGATTTACGCCTTCTATCCGGGGGTTTCCCGCCCGCTAGTCCTCGTCTGTTGATCCGATTTCTTCGAGCGATGGCTTGTCCGGTCGCTCGTGCTGTCCTCCTTCCATCCACTGTGGGCTTTGATCGTACTCCACAACCGTGTCGAGATATTCCAGACAGTGTTGGAATAATCAGGCCTTCAATTTGGTCATCCATTCTATTTCGGCTGTCACGTCTCGCCCGTTGATCCGATACGGTCGAGTGATGAATCATCCGGTCGCCCACGCCGTCCTCCATCCACCCGCGGTGGGTTTGTGAACGCACTTCCCCCTGTGTTGAGGTATTCCACCGAGAATTGGAATGCTCGCACCACCTGCCTGACAGTCCACCACAATATGAACTCTAAAGTGTGCAGATTGTACGATGCTGAGTCGTTCTTCTGTGGTACCCTCAGGTTGCCATTGGGGTTAGTGCTGAGAGTCGCTATTTTCTCAAAATGGCAACATATATAAACAATGATACTTTTGGGGACATACTGACTCCTAACACGAGAGCCATTGATAACGATTGTCCGCCAAAACTGACGGTTAACAATCAAGGCGATGAGCGACTAGATCAAATTACTGTTGTTAGATAATTTTCGAGAAGTACACATGTTGTTAGTAATGCTCGTTTTGTTTAGTTCTTTCGGATGCGCATTGCAGCCCCAATATTTTGATAATTATAGTAATCCTGAACAAGAGTATGAATTTCTACAGAATGTTGACTTTCACAAATAGTTCGTTAGATATGTTTCGTTTGATGGGAGTGTGCACACTGAAATCTAAGACAGTCTCAACCAACTCAGAGCTCTTCGCATCAAAATCCTGTATAAACTTACAAAAACCTTGAAAATGGTGGGGTAGTGCATTAAGAACTTCGGTCTGCCACGTAATACGCTCATCGCTGAATCCTGGGCACATGAGCATAAAAAACGCGGTGAACGATTGAATTTTTATTTTAAAGGAATTGAAAATTTGAAACAGCGGATGTTTGTTCAACAGGCTGTGGGCCCCGTGAACCACCTGACCTCTAACTGGAGGTATCCATGGAGATAGTGACACATTGATCAAAATGGAAAGAATATTGTCGTTCCCTGATTGAGTCGTCTACGAACTAAGGACAATAAACGAACAAGAGCGGTGAATGGTAAACTGAAACTGTCTTGAAAAGGCCTCCTCGTACCAACTTGTAACTAGATTATTTGTTGACAAGACGAATGCACCCGGGTGTTGACTATCTAGATCTGGAGGCCTACTGATGTGCCTATGTCTCTGCCAATGATGCTAATGGGACGTTTTAGCCCACACGAGGGACGTCTACAAATGTGCACGTGTGTGCATTACACCTTCCTGTAGACAAAACCGATCTGCCAAGATTGAAAACGTCAAGCTGACAAGTCATTCTCTTTCAACCGTAAATTTGATATACCAAAATTGATTTATCTTGAACACTTGGTAGCTTGCAATAGATTCACACGACATATTGTGTGAGCTTTCGCGTCTACTATATATCACATTCGTTTACTATGCTTTATCATCACAAACGTAAAAAGGTCCTTTCCATTTGCTTGGAGGACTAGCCAGCTGGTCTTACGCGCATTTCTAATTGATCAACATGTCAAAATGTAGTTATTTATCATTTTCAAAGGAACAGGAGATATTAAGATGTTTCTAACGAGTAGTGACAACATGGTCAGCCCATAAAACATTTAAATACTACACAGGGTCAGAATTTGACGTTGTTTTGTCACACTGGGAACACTCCCACTTTGCATTCTAAGTCCCAACTTTATTTCGGTTGCATAGTAACGGACTTTGTCACCTTTGATGAAACAGAAACATATACGGAAAGAAACGACGTCCTTCGGAGTTATTTCATGTGCGTGGAACATGTGCAACGTCAACGGTTCCAGCAACGACGCGAGTCAAGTTCGATTGAGTATTCATGCTTAGTGTTTCTGAAGAGAATCGTCACTTTAACTTGACTCAGGAAAACGGTCCGAAGTCAATCACATCGCGGTTATATGAGAGTCGAAAGTATACAATTCTATGCTCAGTTTTGTCTAGTGACCCGGTAATAAGGTCAAAATATCACAGCTAGTGAAAATCTCCTCGCGTGGTGAACGAGCAGCGAAAAACTCCGTCAAATCACCTCCACAGCTCGGATTGCGTCTGCAGATTGACTGTCTGACCTAGTGGTCATTGATGCACATTCAAATAACCCGAAATTTCTCAAACCGCTTTAGTCCCCTAAAGACTGTTTTGTCAGCTCGGTTTCTCAAAGATTTTGGTTTCAAATAACGGCAAGCAGTTCGCTGCCGTCCATCATCGTTAGCTTTGAGTCGCGTATTATAAAAACAAAGTGAAGTTTGTGCCCAATCCTCCTCAACTGAATGATTGACGGAAACGCACCGGAAATAAATCCAAACGTGCTGTGTCCAAAATGAAGAAAGAGGGGATAGTGGACGTCATTCATTCATTGATCGGCTACCGTACGACCCAGAGAGACAAAAATAGACTAGCCTTTTGCGGAAACTATTAACAACTTACAAAAACACACTCAACGATCGTTTACCGATTCAGGCAGAGTCAAGTTATAGAAAGCATTTGCAACGCACAGATGGAATGGCAGCAGAGCGTTAAACGAAGATCAATTAAGATGAGTAAGCTAACGCATATCCTCAAACATACTGACGGTATGATCTGGAAGTGTCGGTCTAACGTCAGCATTGTTTGTTGGTACAAAAATCTGGGCCCACCATGAAAAACTGCATTTGCCACCGACAAGCATCATTCGCTGAAATAATTAACAGCACAATACGAGTGCCGTTGTACGCCCTCATTGACACATTTGGTTGACCGATAACACTAGAGCACAAAGTACTATAACTACGCTGACGGACCAGCAGAATGCTAACACCAGTCATACCTCATACATCTATTTCTACTTACCATCACATCAACGAGGCTTAAAAGAAGGGGGGAACTAGAATCGGTTATGTTAACAAAACTTTCGGACCAGGTTGCAACTTTTGACGAACCGAGGTTTCATAATATCGTGTCGCTACTGGTTGGCTAGATATTCAGTGCTTTTCTGTATCCTGATTGGTCCAATAACCTACGACTAACCAGACTCGGATACTGTTAGAAAATGTCCGTCGCTTATCAGGTACCATATCGTTTGGTTAAAATACATTACACGCAGAAACATTGATTTAATTAAGATCGTAACGGGTTGAAACAGACGCATTAGAGAAGCGGTTTTTGCATAAATGACAGAAAACCCAAAGGTCACCTTAAGACGCAACAATTGTCTACTTATTCGTCCGGGTCATTTCAAGTTCTCCTCCAGACCAAACATGTGCTCACCTTGATGTAATGGTCAAGGTTTGCATGCTGCATCGACCGTAGCGTGTCGCGGCCAACGGCGGTCCTGCATCCGTAAGGCTACAGATACTTCTTCATGAAGCTCCACTGTTTTTACCCAGTTTTTTCCCAAGTGTTTACACTTAGTTAATAATCTGCATCATCCTGAATCATCGGCATTCTGAACCACAGTACTCATGAGTATGTCTCGGAAGTGATGGTGGTAATCGAGATAGTTTGTACGGGAAATGAGTGTGAAACTAAATCATTAGACTTTTTCCTAGATTGGTTTAAAGCGCAATCTCCAGAGACCAAAAAACAATTTATTGACTTGATTTGTCCTGTGGAATTCACTCTATGCTCGCAGGAAGTCAGTTCCCAGCGGTATCTTTACAGTGAAAAAGACTACCAGTTTAATCCAAAAACAATTCCCTTAACAAAACAGCACGTTCATCTCTTCTTTTTAATGTGTGTATAAATGAGCATGTTTTTATAGGCTGGCCTGATGAATAAAGCGGGGGAAAATAAGTAACAACCCATAAACGTTTGGTTTGTCTACCAGACCAACCTGTGTCTTCACTGCCCGATCAAGATCTGAGTCCGACATCCAAAAACCACCGGCTAGCTGAGTCAAGCGAGCCAAATCCGCAGCAGGTGGCAACACAGCCGAGGTGGACCTCACAGACCAACCGGACATGAATAATTTACGACAGATGAGCCCCGAACGTCGCGATGATGACCTGCTGCTATTGCTTCCTGAGAGTGATGGGCAATCAGGTACAAACTCCGCGGTCGCCGTGTGGGGTGGAAATAAACGAAATGCGAGCGGATCTATAACACAAACCCAAATAAGAGACAGCAGAAGTTCAATAATGCGCACTTCACGATGTGGAATAAAAAATACTAAACAATGCTCAGTATATTTCGATGCTCATCGTTAACAGGGGATAAATTAAACGCGAAATGTGTGGTTTTAGAGTTAGTGTCCAAAAGTTAGTAATATCACAACCGTCTGCCATGAGGTATGTCCATCTCAGCCAAATCAAGTAGCTTAATCCTCCAGCTTCAGGCGACACTCATAGGATTGGTGGTTCGAAGGATAGGGCCCACAGGTACTCAGTTCCAACCTTAAATCAACAAGCTCTACCTGACAAATTCAAACAAGGACTAAGCAAGTCCCCGTAGGAAGCTGCTGATTAATACCGAAAGAAGTTGAAGAGATTTCAGATTAGGCCCGACCGGCTGTTGTCAAAACAAACTGGTCATTAAGTGCTTCTATGTGACCGTTCAAATTGCTCTAACAAGAAAATACCGGTGGCAATATTAGGTTGAGACGTGGGTCAAGCACGATCAAGTGCTGAGCTAAGCCTGGAAAAAAGGAGAAAACTAGATCAATATGTGATAGCCAACAGTTCATTATGAAAAAAGAAATCGGAACTGCAAGAAAATAGTGATCCATTCCAAGTAACGCAACCATGATCACAGTAGTTGCAGACTATATTATAACATCGGAACAGACATACGTATCCTACTCCGCCTTACCAGGATAAGGTTCTTTGCGACAGCGGTTACAAGCAATTAGCCAGTCAACAGAAACGATCGGAATGTCTCGCGCTCTGGCGTACAGCATCTTGAGCGTGCGCTTCCAGTGATCCGTCACTAGATGCGAGGCAAGCAGGTAATCACCCGTTTCCGAAGCACCCAAGAGAGGTAGGACGCGTTCAAATTGGCGAGAATCAACACCAGAGAATAGTAGATGCATTTGATCACTCTGATTAAGACACGTGTAGGACCGTTAGAAAAAAAACAAAGATCGGAGGGGATGTTCATTGGACTTTCTGTGTTCTCAGAAATATTCAAGATACACCGTAACACAACATTATAGAACAATGTCAAGACATTACGGATCAATGTGAGAATTAAAACTTATCATCAACAGGCTAACGAGATAAAAAAAAATGAATGTATACAGTTCGAAAAGCATACAGAGGCAGTTCACATCGGTTAGCTATTCCGGATCCGGTAGGAAAAGCGCAAAGTCCCTTACTGGCAACCCCGCAACTTTTGATGCTTTGGCCGACTGAACATTCACCTTCTCAAACTGAATGAAACAACTTAATAGTGCTGATTTTACCCACCTCTCTGCGCTGACCGATCAGTGCACATCTGATGAAAACTGTTCAGTCAACTGATCGATAATTCGCCCGACCTAATTCATGTTATTTAAATCCACTACTACTTATCGGCAATCAATGCGTTGCTCAGCTAGTATAGTGATTTCAGGTGTCGCAATCTGACGAGATCTCCTACGCGCAGGGTCATCGATTGGAGTTAACAAGCAGTTACTACGCTTCCCCCTAGAGACGATCAAGTGATTTGAGCATTACTCGCCAGTGAATGTAAGTGGTTGTTAGAAATGACAGCTCGGTAAAGCCCAGTGCAGAGTGAACGGTGAAGTGGTTAACACAGTTGTACCACGGACCCGAAATTCTAATCACGTTTGTGGTAAAGATGTGCATTAATAAGATGGAGAGAGCAGACCTCGAAAACTCGGAACTTGTTGCACACAAAGTGAATGATTCAATCTGCTATTAGTTTTGCCTATCCACAGATTAAGTGAACTTTGCTGAATATCGCTCATCCAAAAATTCATTACGTTACTCGAATCCGCGCAAGTGCATCAAGCACCAATTGTCAGATATCATAAATTAGTCATAAATTACTACAAGAACGTGTTCCATTAATACCTCCCGTCCAGAATGACGGCGTAACCCACAGTGACAACATTCCCAAAGAATAATGGAGCAGTGAGCGGGGATTCAAGTTGTCTCACAATGAAAACGGCCTTTTTCAGGAAGAATCTATACTGAGAACGTTGTTTATTCTCTGGCCGAATGCGTACGGTAATTGTGATATGAAGTCTGGTTAGATAGAGCTATGACAGATGAGGGGTCCAATGAAGTGATTAACCGAATGGAGAGCATTAAACCAAGCTCGTTTGGAATGAACTATATACATACGTAAGTGCATGCTTGTGAAGGTGCAGAAAATCGACAGCGGGAACCGGGCCTTGTTCACACCAGGCCTGAGCCTGCTAGATGATGATGGGTAACCCTGATCATTTGTTTTATTCACGAGTGTATAATGTGCATAACAGAGTTGTGCCAGCTGGGTGTTGAAGTTACTGGCTCCATTTTTTGTCACCTTCATCAAAAAAAGGTGTTGGTGGTTGACACCGACGGTTGACCAACAGACAATTGTGAAAAATTTCTAATTTAAAGAGAGAGGGGGATGTCGTTTAATTCATGGGTCTCATTTTCAGGGTCACACAGTCAATAGTAAGACGCCATCCATGCCATTTTTAGTTCTTCCGCTTAGTCTTCTTTTATTAATTCTCAACCGTCTTAGTAACGTTTTCTTCTAGGATATTCCACGTCACTGTTGAGGTGAGCGGCGGCCAGAGCCACAGTACCTTTTGGTCAGGCTCATGGTTGTTATGATGATGATGATGAGTAAGACGCCTACACACAATAAGATGGCGTTCGCAAGACAGCCTCGTCATGGCTTCCACTAACACGATTCATTGAGTGCCATTAACTCATAGGGAATTCAGTTAAACAATGATCAAGTGGACACGATCAACCTTCATATCCCCAGTGTTTGCAGTCAGAAGACAGATAAGTTCCGAGGGTTCTAAACTGTAATAAAATCACGATCTGCTATTCTTAACTTGGTAGTGGTTGCTTACAGTTCTCTTTTTCATGTCAAGAATTGACCATCTCGCAAAAAATTCCAGCGCAGTCATGAAAAATATTATATAACGAACAAGCTCGTTTTCAGTTATTCATCATCAAGCTAAATAGCACACATTTACATCACAAATTTTACAGGGCAATCATCAAGGCAGTAAATGGAGAATGGGTGGTTAATAAGGTCAGTCAATTCCATGTCACACTGCAGTCAAATACCCCCTTGAACAATGGGTCCTAACAGGTCGACAGAGTGGGGATTGGCCAAGGCGGACCTAAAGCCCTAACAAAACGTTTCTAGACCTACGGGGGTAGGTTGTACAATCGAATTGCAATAGTCTGAGCTGTGAACAGAATCCTACGCCTCACTGCCACTGACGGCGTGACCTTAACTCGGTAGACTGGGCGAAATGCATCCGTCACACTGACAGTGATTCGAATCCACCAGGTGCGATAGTGTGGCACTGTTGGCAGATTTCGTTATTCCACTGTTGAGCCAATCTGGGTGGCGTTCGTGGACCCGTTTAGATAAGCGTATGGTCGTGAGGTCAACATAAGTGGTTTTACAGGAACAAGTGAATGAGTATACATAGAACGAGGCTGCAGAAATAGGCAATTTATCTCATAGGAATGGATGCAAAACTGGACTGGACGTAAAGTGGACACTTCGTTTAGCTGCGTCAAATGTATTAACTGCATTTGTGAGTCTACGCGCGCTAGTGTTGGCTAGCAAATCGACTTTGAAGGGTAATCCGATGTGTACAGTTTTCTTTTCTGCCAGATGCAGCTGGTCTCTTTCACTCTGCCGTTGCATAGCTCTGTCCATAAACCTTGCCGGGTGGTCATTTTGCATGAAAATTGTATGTATGAATGTTATCGTCATCATCATAGAAGCAATACATCAATGGTTCTCATGAAAGATTAACTGTCACACAACCACGAAGGAAAAATCAAACTCTGCACAAAGAGAAGAAATAAAAAACAGGAGGGGAAGGGACCTAACTACTAAAAATAGCTACTTCTATATTCAAACATACAACATCAAGGTGCCTACACCGAGCTGTAAGTGAGATTAAGCCGCCATCAGCAAGACAGCTTCCTTACGGCTTTCACTGACCCACGTCATTAAGTGCACCCACTTAACAGACAACTCGGCTAAACAACGATAACACTCACGCCACTAAGATTGATTAGCCGCCATCCCATCTAAAGTCTCCAGCCACCGTCTCTGTGAGTCACGAGGTCCCCAGCCTGGGAGACGAACCCGACCTACAGTAGCTAATTCCTTGGAGAACGACTTCATTTCTCTATGCCAAGCCATCATCTGTCCACCTCACACATTTCGTTAGTCGGCCGCAGCGTTGGCAAACAGTGCTCGGTGTTTACTCGTTGGCATCACCCGGTATGAGCGATCGAACACAAACATCGGTGGCAAAATTTCTCTGCCATAAAGTAACAGCACCCCACCGTCACCCTATATACACGATCTTTGGGCCTCACCGAGATACCTTTCTGTCACAGAGATGTCCCAAATTAGCGAAAACCGCCCTGGTCTTACAAACGAAGGTGTTCCTATTTCATTCTCTATATCTCCGCCACCGTCGCTAATGCAGCTTCCCAGGTATACAAACCGGTCAACAACCAGTATGACTTAATTACCTAACACTGAGTCAACGTAATCACACCAATCTTGCACGAGCACTTTGCATTTTGAGGCTGCAAAGCGCCTTTCGAAGTATTTAACAGACCGCGAAATGACGTTTATCACTGTTTGTGCCGCTTGAGAATTGTCAAACAGCAACACCTTATCGTCAGCATAATCAAGATCAGCCAGTTTTCTACCAGGTAGAAGATCCAGGCCAGCATCTTGTGAATGCCGCAGAAAATTCCCATTATTTCATCCATCACAAAATTAAACAAAAATGATGAAAGGGGACAGCCCTGACGTACGCCGCTCGTGGTACTGAGACTGTTAGGTAGTTCGCCGTAAATCCTAATCTGGGCTGAAGTATGGGAATAAACCACCGACAGTATGTTCACATATTTGGTCAGTACAACACTGCGTTTAATCGACTCCAAAAGTGTAGATCGATCCACTGAATGGAACGCAACTTTACAATCGAGAAATATTGCTGACCGGCGGTAGACATGACGCTGCTCCACAATTTGATGAAGAGTAAGAACGTGATCTACACATCCAAACTCAGGGCGGAACCATGGCTTTTCTTCCCTAATGTTTGCCTCTCGAGCTGTAATGAGGTAACGAAGTATAATAACTAGGGTCAAACTTATTCCCCTATGGTTTGCGCAAGAGCTTTTGATACCTTTCCTGAAAACGGGAAGTATTATCGAGTAAAACCAGCACGGAGAGACGGTCTCCGTCATCCACACAAATTGAAACAACTGAGTCAAAGCCTCTACTAAAGCCTCCCCCTACCTTCTTTGGAAAGTACCACAAAGAGATCATCTGGACCAGCAACCTTATTACGTTTTGGAGCCGAAAGGCAATTGCGAACCTGTCTCAGTGGGTGGCTTCAAATCTACCGACGAGGGTGCCACATTACAAGTTTGTGGCAGCAACACAGTAAAGCAGGAGGCCTGCTAAGTTGACTCTCAGATTGTTCCTAACACCGCCCTAACCTTTTGGACTTAGTAGATAGCTTCACAGACAGACGGTCGCCACGGACCACTAGCACGGATGAACCTAAAAAATTTGTCAGTGTTCCTCGAAGCAAAGGTGATTTTGATTTCCTTAACTCTCCCCATTAACCAAGCCTCAGGATCAGTGGTTAGGATGTGTTTCAGTTTCCTGCGGGTATCTCTTCTAGATTTGTTACATGAACTGCCAGAAGGAATGTTTCATCTAGCTTTTAAGAACTCCAGGGATTTCTCTGAGATCCAATGTCTGTTCAACCCACGAACTCCTGTGCTACATGCTACTGTACCTGCTTCAAAAATGGCCTATGAGATCTCGGTCCAGCAGCTATTAGTATCTTCAGGGTGAGGACTACTAAGGCAGCTTTCTAAGCTGGTTTGGTACTTATGCTTTGCCGATGATGAAGCCAGTTTCTCAACAGTCAGTCGTTGCCCAACAAAAGTAAGAACAAAAGCGACAACGTACCAATGAATGATCTGAATCTAAGTATGTGCTCCAATAAGAACGACAGTGCTGAATGGGATCCCGCCGCCCATAACTGACATCTATGTGGTCTATCTCAGACCAAGTCTGATTCGGAGAAGGTGGGCACCAGGTATAGCAATGATGTGTACGATGTCTAAAACTAGTGCTGGCTAAAAATAATCTATGCTCAGCGCACAGTTGCAACAATCGCCCGCCATTATCTGACCGATGTGACGCTATCCCAAACCTGCCATCTAAACAAGACTCGGCTTCACCAAGGCGGACGACCTGAGCATTCATATCATCGGCCAGGACGACT